>OMLP01044561.1:2193-14592 GCA_900302685.1 Spondyliosoma cantharus
AGCGTGGGAAGCTCCTGTCTGAGTTTACATGTCGCTTTCTGCCTTCTCAGATCTGCAGCCTGGCTGTATGAATGTGTGTGTGTGTGTGTGTGTGTGTGTGTGTGTGTGTGTGTGTGCGTGCGTGCGTGCGTGCGTGTGTGTGTGTGTGTGTGCGTGTGACAGCTCCTGAAGACTCCTGTGAATGATGAATGGCCTGCTGGTTGTTCAAATGTCGAGCTGAAATGAAAACTGCCTTTTTAACCATCTTATATCATTTGCACTGTCGTACTGTATTGTACAGTTTGTGTCATGTGTGTATCTCAGTCTGTTCAGTTGTGCTGGTTGATTTTTTTCTTTCATAATCCAGCTCTCCTGTCATTTCAGACTCTGCCACTCCCACCTGCCATACCTTGCTGGAGCCAAGATCAGCTGTATGCAAGGAGGAAGCGGGCTGGAGGGAAAGAATTTCTGCTGTGAGAATCCAGCATACTGCTTTTGATTCTGATGACGAAAGTATATTTAAATCCTCCATCAGACCATGTGTTGTATTTTGTGTCAGTGGTTCAAAGGAACACTGATGGCTCCTCTGACAGGACATCAGTGGCAACCCACTCCCAGCTGTTTTCCAACTCAGTTCACTTGACTGAGATACAAAGACAGGTAGAGAGGTTTGTTTCTGGTTCCTTGGTCACACCTGACACCTGAGCGGCTCACACTCCCAGTGAGGGCTGCATCACCACTCAGCAACTCCTCCGCCTCCAATATACTAAAATTAACACATGTGACATTCCTGAGTGCGAGGAGGGACTTTTTCACTCTTTGTCCCTCCTACCTCACTATCCAAGACTAATATTTTTAGTTAACTGGAGGTTGTAAACACGCTGACAAGCTCTTGTGCAACAGTTTATCTCAGAGGAACTCCCCTCCAGAGTGTTGAACAACATATTTTCCTCCAGCTCCAACATAACACACTCATAAAGCCATGTGTGTGTGGAGAAAAGTGATACCACAGAGGACTTCCTGTCAGCGGGGTTAAAAGGCCACTGAAGATTTAGGAGCGCCACAATTTGCATTTGAAACCAACCCTGTGAATCATTTGAAGGCTAAACCTGATGTTCCTTTGGTTAATGACAAACTGGCATGATAGCGTGTTTATTTTAGTAAGTGTGAAATGAATATTCACTGGACAAAGTGAAAACACAGTTTTCCAGTGAGATTCATTGGACTTTATCAGCTGCTTTGGAAACACAAGATAGGCACACCTTGTTGAAACATCAGGCTGAACTGGAAAAATCTTATCTGAATGGATTTCCAGAGCCACAGGTGCCCGACACTGTCTGAGGAAAAGTGGGAATTCTATTCATGGGAAGAGGATGCCATCTACTGGGATAGCAGTACCACTGTGACTGGAACACCCGAGAGAGTCCACTCACAACATGAACAGGACAGAGGAACAGACTGCACACATGTTTTACACACACACACCGAGTGACTGTCAGTCAATCCATCCATCTGCCTCTGACCGTGTCCTCCTCCCTTCATGATGGTCACATCCACCCAGCTGCAATCACAACTGCTTTCAATCAGTTCAGTCCACAAAAGATTTCCTCCCTCTGTGTTTATATCTTTACTGTATATCGAAGGCGATTGTAGGCTCTCAAGCACACATCTCATTAATCTCAGCACACCCCTAAAATTCAGCATACAGTATGTTTGTGTTTTATTGTCAGTGCAAAAAGTGAAAGACGAGGACGGAGAGAAAGAACAGTCACAGGAACAGTAACTGGAAACTGTTAAACTGTTCAGCTGAGGGGAAAATAAAAACATTTAGCCTAACCCTAACCCTTAAATTGAAGGGAAATGTAGGAACACAAGACCTAATTTTGAAAATGCCCTACAAATGTGGGAACATAGGGCTGTGGGAATATAGGGCCGTGGCAACATAGGGCTGTGGGAACATAGGGCTGACCCCTGTGAGGCTGCACTTAATGCTGATATTAGCATGCTAACAATGACAGTGTTAATATGCTGATAATTAGCAGCTATAATGACAGTATCAGTGCAACCACATTCATTTAATCATCTTATTCTAAAACACTGGAGCGCCGCAACAAGTCAAAATGACATTGTGTATTAAGTCAAATACATCTCCCCACTCAGACAGAACAAAATTTTATTCTGCTCATTTTTTATTTAAATTAAGTCTTTCATGGAGATTCCTCTGGGAGTCAAGCATAAAAAACCTCAAAGTAGTCAAATGAATATACTGTGTGCCTAAGTGTTGTATCTGATATCGCTGTGTTCATCATAATTCATGTTGACCATCATGTTTGGACCAAGCCAGCCAGCCAGCGTGGGCTGAATGGGTTCAGTACATGACATTCACTCAGGGTTTCTATCCCATTTGCAACATCTTATGATACTGTTCACTTATTTTTTACACTGACTTCGCTTGTAATTTCCTGTTTCTCTTCAGCTCTTTGATGCTATTTGGATAAGTTTAGGGACCCAAAATACTTATAGGTTCAGCAGTCACATGGTAAAAGATACTATCCGCAAAAAATGCCATCCTACATACATTGTACAACCCTGTGTTGTTGAATGACAAATAAATGAATGTTGAAGCTTGTTTTGTCTGACCAAGCAGCAATCCTCAAGTTTAGTCTCTTATGCAATGTAACACTAAATACACTTTTAGTTATTAAAGTGTAGTTGGTCTTTGCTTAGTGTCTGGTGAATTTCTTCAGATGGTATCACACAAATATACACACTTGTGCCCTGTGCAGTGAGTCTTCAGGTGGAAAATGGTGGCTGACAGGAGAGGTAGTGAACTATTGTGAGGGCAAACCAACATTTATCCTCCACCTCTCTCTGACCCACATTCCCTGTTAAAAGCCAATAGGCTTTTCATTTCCTCGTCTCCATTACCATAGGGTAAACACAAACCTAGCAAGGAATTTCCTGTTATTCCATACGGAAACAGTTAGCATTCGCTAACATAGCAGATTGCTTAGGTTTCAGCTAATATGTCCAGAAATGGCCGCTGTGTTTGCACAGCATTCATTTCACCTTCCACACAGCTGTGTCCTTGAAATGTAATTGAGAGTCATTCACATCATGGTTGTCTGGAGGGACAGCTGGCTGTGTCTGCTTCAGCCTGTCTTGAGTTTCTTATCATTATTCGGATTTCTTTTTGCTGAGTGCTCAGTGTGTACTACCTGGCACAGTGTAAAACCAACAGCAACAGAACAGGAAGAGGAAACTGGTTTAGAGCAAAATTTGATTTAATTGTTCCTTGGATGGACAGATGTAGACAGAGGTGGGCACATTAGGGAAAGAAATATGAAGCGGCTGTGATTCAGGAGGAAGAGCATGTCATTCAGGGAGGGTCGCTGGTTTGATTCCTTGGCCTTCCTGACTGCAGGTTGTAGTATGCTTCAGCAAGACACTGAAGTGCAAATGACTCCTGATGAGCAGGTCGGCACCTTGCATGGCAGCCATCGGTGTATGAATGAATGAGTGGTCAGGAGACTGGAAAAGCGCTGTACAAATTCCAATCCATTTACCATGTGGACAGATGAGTTGTCTGTGTGTGTGTGTGTAATACAGTTGTTGAATTTAATTGTGAGAAACTTAAGACAGCAGAAGCTGTAACGTGATGGCTCGAGCTGCAACATTACAATCTTCAGTAAAAGGGGACTAAATGAATAAACAGCAGTGATTACTGTCCTTCTGAATCACAGTCACTCTGATTTCTGTGTGGATTAATTGTTTTAAGCTCCTCGTGGGGACAGAGGCTTGTCCTCCCAGCACAGGTGCAGTTTGAACAGGCCTCTGTGACACGCTGCATTTCCTCAGACTGAGGGCGGACCAGGAGGAACATTTTGAGGATTCTGACCCAGAACACACGAGCAAGAGAAGGACGTGGTGCTAACACCTCGACTTAAGGCTTTGTTATATCCAGGTGTCAAATAAAAAGATGCCAAGCTGCATTGTGGGAATTGTAGGATTTCAAATACCTGGGTACTAATGCTGCATTCCAGACCACTCAGAACTTCTCTGACCTTCTACTGGAAAAATAACAACTGAGCACCACTTGAATTCAGAATTCTGACTCACGTCACAACCAACTACCGAGACTTCCCGAGGGAGCAGCAGCCATAGGGAGGGGGAGGGGGTATTACAGCCCACAGTACCTGTACCTGTGTATCAGGCTTGTGAATGGAGTCTTTAGATAGTGATAGGTGCTGTATCGTAAGCAAAGCAACACAAGCTTTTTGTTCACATTTGGCGTTGTGCACCTGGAATGCTTTAAGGTCGGAAGCTGGAATTTTTCAGCCTTTAAAGTCTGCCATATGACTTTGAACGCAGAATAACTGTCAGGATATGTGCTTCTTCAACATTGGTCATTCTTTTAAAAAATCTAATATCAAATGAGTGCAGTATTAATCTCAAAATGTTTCAGCTCTTCCAGAGTTGAGCTCTATGGTGACTTTCTTCAGTCCATTACCTGGAACAAATCAAGCAGCAGTCCAGCCTCATTGAACTGAAATGTTTATTCTAGTAAACAGTACAGAGGATCACTGTTCAAAAGAAACCAGCATCTATTCTCTCCTCACCTATTAGTGTAACTGTAAGCAATCCCCTCAATGCTTCATAATCGAGCTCACAGCTTCTTCTTTGTCTTCACTTTTTATAGGACAAATATAACATACATGATACTGTACAGACTGTATACACAGTGTATGCATCTAATAAAGACAGTTCAGATTATTTTGCCTATATGAAAGCCCCCCCCGCGCAAGCTTCAGAAGAGAAAAAAGTCAAGTGAACAAAGAATATATCAAGTCCCCCCTCAGTCAGTTTGGCTGCTTCCTCCGAAGCATCAGTGTGAGAGTAAAGACAGAAACTAAAGGCAAGTGTAATATCCACCATTTGAGAGAGAAATAAAAAGCGTAACAAGTAAGGACATCTTGATATTTTTCAGCTGTCATTACTTCATGATGTTTGTTTGTTTAACAGCTAACATATTTGATCATTATAAATACTGAGTAATGAACATTGTCTCTCATATTCTTTCCCTGAAATAGATACAAAGCATTTTGGAATGAAAGGTTCTGCAGCAAGTGGCAGGAAATCAAAGCATGAAGTTCCTTTACAACAACGGGACAGAGGAGTTGCTGGGTGCATAAATAATCAGAATAAAAACATACGCCACATATCAAAAACATCAAACTGGTTTCACATTATACACAAAACAATAAAAACTTGCATTATCTATTGCACAATGGAGATATCAGATGACACATACAGTATGAATGAGGGTACAGCGCACTGCAGAGGAGCACATGAAGAACAGATGGAGGGTCACAGTTCAAAGTCGGGCTCGTATCAAGAGTCAGTGCTGTTTGGTACTGCCCCAAAAGTGTCAAAAAGTACCAGAACTTGGCTTCAAATATCTGCTCAGATTTATGACACTTCCTGTTTGGACATACACTTTACATTTCAGAACGTTTTTGTGAAAAGAAAAATTAACTGTTTTGGTATCAGTAACCAAAACCCAGGTACGGTATGGTCACTAGAATACCCAGCCCCGTGACATTTGACATAACTTTTTCATGAGCGTGAGCGTTTTTTTAAGGTTTTCTACTGTTCAAATACTCAGCTCTGTGTCTGGGAGGTGCTGTGAGCATTGTTTGATATTTCAAATGTTTACTGCCACATCTTCTATGAAGCCCTCTGCTTCCTTCATGTTGCTTTTTATACTGTGAGAAAGTATGACAAGTTCAGACCTTCTCCCAGAACAGAAGGTATTGCTGCATCCCATGAGCCTCAGATCTGTTCTACATGATAGATTTCTGTTCCCATGTTTCACAAAGGGTTTGCTTTAAAATGCATCTGAGCCATCTGCTGTGCTTCAAATACACACACACACACATCAAATTTAAAGGGACATTTTGAATATTTGTGTTTTTGCTTTCACACTGTTGTGAACAAGTTGCTTTAGCCAATTGTGAATTACTTTGCTAGCAAAGGCATTCCATATCAAACTATTGGTTGTTAAGTTTTATTAACTATGAGCATTTATTAATGATGGTTATCAAGTGTTACCTTGACCTTTAAAAACAAACCATTACAAAACCCCCAAATATTTGCACTTTCCGTTTAAAGGTTTACATCTTCAGTATAGGAAACACACTGGAATAGGTTGGGAGAGTTGGGAAGGAAAGGCCTTCACACACAGTCAGTTTTTTCTTATGTATCTCTTTAATCCGTCATCAAATTAAAAACGCTGCAGACAGAATGCACAGAAACCTTGTACACTGAGTCTGACAAGTTTATTCTTTGTTATTGTATCTGTTGCGGATATTGACAATACGATTGAAAAAACAATATTTGCCCAAAAAAACAGCTGATCCTAGAGATTTTGGTAGATGTGAAAAAAATGAATGAAATGAATAACAGCCAAAAGTTTTAGAGTCAGTGTATGAGTGACACAACATGACTTGTGGCAATTTCAAATGAGAAAAAAAAACAGAGTTGGTGTGTAAAGGCCTTAACAGCCGTTTTGGTCCTTTCATGGGGCTACATGATAATAAGGAGCATACAGAATAACACCAGTCTAAGGAACTTAACATAACCTTAAATACCTTGTTAGCAAAGTGTTTACAAGTGTTGGCATTGACAGCTGACAACAAGCTAGCTTGTTAACTGACAGCTCCAGGTAACAGTACCATTGGTTCCAATGAGGAATGAAAGCAGATGTACTGAAATTCCTCAGAAGAGTGTGACAGGAGCATGGCAAAGATTCAAAATGATGTGAATGGCTCAGAGGTAGATGGAAGCCCCTCCGGAGGTGTTAGCCATGTACAGCTTAGAGAGGCTTACACCTGCACACTGCTCCCCTACAGGTGCACAGCCCATAACAGCTACAGCAAAGTAAAAAATACACGATATGTAAACAAGACAAAAATGGCAGTTCAAATTTTCCTTCTGCAGAATCAGTGCCATTTCTGTCCAATTGGATGAATTCACATTACACGGGTTTGAGCTTTTTCCCCCAGAAAGGCAGTTCCACCGATGTGTAATATTTGTTCAATATTTCAGTCAAGTTATTGACCTTCTCACTACCATCATCTTGTTCAGTGTGAAAAGTGGAGAAGCAAATGTAACACTAAATAACCTGAGGTCATCTTGTTGCACCAGTCAGTGCATAGCCTTCATCAGAGGCTGCTGTGACGTTTACACACTATCTGAGAAGTTACAAATTGTATTTCATCACAATGTGCTTGTGACATTTGGACCAACCGAGTCATTTGTTTGTGTGTAGAGTTCTACCCAGGCTACAACTTGTTAACAACTTACAGATAGCCCTGATCCAGGACCATCAAATGACGTATCACAGCCCTGCCTGGATACCCTGATGGAACCAAGACATTTGGGTACAAAGACATTCATGAAATCTGTCCTAGGAAGAATGTTTAAAGTATACAATAATCAACCACAACATTAAAACTACTGACAGGTGAAGTGATAACAGTGATCATCTTGTTACAATGCAATGTTCTGCTGAGAATCCTTCAGTGCCTTCATGTGGATACCACTTGTAATGCACCACCCACCCCATCAACTGCGACCAACTACACTCCCTCATGGCAACAATCTGCTTGTAGAAGCAGAACATTGCATTGTAGCAAACTGGCATGGTTCATCATGACCCAGGACAGGAAGGTTCTACAGCAGGTGATCAAATTCACCAGAACATCACTGGTACCATCTACAGAGCATCAGTGACATCAGTGAAGTGTGATGTCTGCACAGAGACCAAAGATACTAAAAGACACCCAGTCACAGACTGTTCACCCTGCTGCCATCTGACAACACATACAGAAGTATCTGCTAACATACCATCAGATACAGAGCAGCTTCACTCCTCAGACTGTGAGACTCCTCAACTCATCATCAGCACTTAAAAGTTTTTTGTTTTTGTTATGTATCATAAAGGGACCACAACTCACATTTAGCTATAAAACCCTGTTGTTGTTAAACAATTATTAAACAAAGCTTTTGATGATCAAGGTAATTCAATTCACGTTTCAGTGGTTTTAATGTTGTGGCTGATCAGTGTAAATTCCCGATTGTGGGCACTCAAGTGAGACACATTCTAGGCAGTTTTCAACAAATCAGTTAGGTTTAGAATAAGAAATAACACCCTTTACAGAAAGGTTACTGCCTTCAGATCAGTGCTGACAAATCTAATCTAATTATGATACAACATTTAATCAACAGGAATCTTACTGAGCAGCAGTGTGCTTAGTGCTGTGACTGGATGCTGGAAGTGACTTTATAGAAAGACGACCAGCTAAAACAGTGGTCAAAATGTATCAGTACTCAGCCGCCAGCAGCAGCAATGCAACACATTTCATGAACAAAGTGACTGAAACTTGAGTTCAATCAGAACATATCCAGCTGGATTACGTTGTATGATGGTCCTGTGACTAAAGCACTGCCAGTGGTTACAACTGCTCTCAGTAATGAACACTATGTCAACAAGCTTCTCTTTAGCTCAGACTTCTTTCTCCTCATGATTACTAAGTAATGGTAATGAAAAATGAGAAACTCCATTTGTCACCTTTTAAAGTAAAGCTGGGGAGAACATGTTCATGCTCTGAGCTGAATGGACCTGCAAGGGTGTGCAGGTGGAAAAACACTGAATGAAGCATATGATTGGTCACGGACACACACAATACAGACATCAAACACAGCATGACACCTGACACTACAACCGAGGGGATCTGAGGAAACAATAACTCGGTTGAAGTTTTCAGTCCAGATAAAATCAAACTCCACACAAACGTCAGTCACCACTTCAAGTAAAAGGGACAGCTCACATAAAACAAGGTGAGTGATGAATCCATGTTGGGACAACAAACTGTGACACATCAGAAGGAGGACCGTTTCCATCTTAATGACACGCGATTTCAGCCAGTTCCAAAGCTTTCCAAGCACTCTGCAGCTTGTGCTGCCTGGTCTGTGGAGCACTGGAGTGACTAAAAAGACAACTACATACATACATACATACATTGGATGTTGGTTTACAACAAAAACATGTCAAAATAATCAAATAATTGGCTCAAGAAATGAAAACGTGTTAAAACCCTCGCTCTTTAAAAGGAAAACAAGGCCAACTGTAGAAAAATGAAATCCCTTATCATGCCTTTCATGTGTTGGATGTGGTGTGACGTTACAGCATCGGGATCAGAGCCCAGCAGTGGTAAAGAGGCATAGTTAGCTCTGTTCATCTATATACACTGGACAGAGGGAGAGAGGACTGCAGCTCACAGTCCACTCCCACACTCATCGACAAAGAAAATATATATCTGTACACTTTGTTACAGTCACTTCACAGCATATGTCGACATTATAAATTCTTGTTTTCACTTGCCAGGTACCTGTCACCTCAGGGGGAACCAGTGGAACGGTTTTTAACACAGTTGATGAGCAGTTTCTTTTTTCAAGAGCGTAATGTGAACATGTCTGACTAATGTTGGTTAACAATTGTCTTTTTCACTGAGCCAAAGGCAGATGTACCTCACTCTGACTGTCTCGAACAGACTCTCTGGGTTGGAGGCCAAATTAACCTGCAGGAACCCTCAGAGCAACAGGCAGATCCCTACTGACTCCCCCTGCACGTATCAATTCGCTGTCAGCATTACTGAGAGATGATTTGATTATTGAAGAATATGCACCATGCAAACACAATATGAACAAATAATAAAGGCCTTAAAGTTACACATAAATATCAATATAGGCCCCAGTAGCTCAGTTGATAGAGAGCGCAACCCAAGTACAGAGGCTGTGTCCTCGCCCAGGGTTCAAGTCTGACCTACCGCCCTTTGCTGCATGTCACCCTTCTCTCTCACCCCGTTCCCTGTCATCTCTCAAGCTGTCCTTCCTAATAAAGCCATGAAAGGCCAATAAAATACTAATAAAAGAACACATAAATATCAATGTACACATCATGGACAGTACGACTCTCACAACAGAGTACAACTCTTTTCAGGCCTGTAAAAAGCGATTTGGAAGTGGTCTGTTGATGTCATAATGAAATCACCGGGGCTGTCTCAGCTTGGGCTCAGAGACGATAAACTTAAAGAGAGGCTGCATTACAAAGTGGGAGTGTTACACTTGGAGAACACATGTGAAATGACAGGAGGGCCCAGTTTAACTTGGCCCCTCCATGAACAGCTCATAATGCAAGTAGTGCCTGAGGTCCTCATCTCAGTTTATGTCATGCTTCAGAGGTGCACGTGATGTGACAGTCCCTCCAGGATTTTGGAGACTTTTCTGATGTGGTCTAACATGCCTGATATCATGGCAGTTTTTATAAAAACAGATTTCAGAAAGAAACTGAATGCGCAACTGAAAAATGCTAAAATAGTTCTAGAAGAGTGATTTTCAATCGATGCCATAAGTTTGTGTTCCATCACAATGTTGCAAATGCTACAGAACAGTTGGCATTGGTGCAGAAAATCAGGGTTTGTCTTGCCCTTGTTGGTAAATGTGAGATGGTTGAGACATATCAGTCTGGTTAAGACTCATGTAGGATTGCTAGTGTGTGGTGACTGAACTAAATTGAAAGGTTGTGCAGATTTTCCCTGGGATTGGCTGCATTTGTTTAAATTGCTGCAGTTGCATCATCACAGCTTCCTGGAGGGACTGACAGTGTCATCCTAAGAGATCTGTGATGAGGCCACACAGTGAACATGGAGCCTTGGGGCTACTTAGGTTCTCTGAACTGCTTGATTTTAATAGTCTAGCCTTGTCTGTAGTTGAGCTGAAAGTGTCATGAAAGATCCTGGTGTGATGTAACGTTAAAGGGAAATATGCTTCAACCCACCCAGAGTCAGATGAGAATTTAATTTTCTGTACATCCAATTGAGTTTAGCCTTGTTCACACACAGCAGAGGGAAAACAGTAAGGTGAAAAAACTCAACTAATATCAAGCTTCTCACTTCTTATCCCAATCTGGGTTAGTGACACTATATCCTGAAATAAAAAACAATAAATAAACATTTCAATCCAGTTTTCTCTATAAACAACAATTGTTTAACAGCTCAGTCTGCAGTAAAACATCTCAAGACTAAATACTAACTGACACAGGCTATACCATCAGTAGGCCAGTGATGTATCCATGTCACCCTATATGAGAAAAAAATCCCTTTTAAGAAATACCTCAACAGTTTGAATTGTGGTGTCATTTTCTCTACTGCTGCTTTGGAGAAACGAAGAAAATAGTCTGAATTTGCGTTATTACTACTGAGAACAACAATTCTGTCAGCAGGTCATGATTCCCCTTTTCCCCCAACTGTCGAGGGGTTCCATCAGCAGCTCGTCTGCTTGGTTCATCGCATTAATGTACAGCCACTATAGTGCATAAACACAGTGATCCGTTTGTTTCCCTCTGGCCTCTTCCTGCCCTCCTCCTCTATCCTTCACCTGTCTGTCAGATGATTTTGCAGCAATGAGCTGTCGGCTGTCAGTCTTGTTGTCTTGTTTCTCATGCCAGACTGAGATGATGAGTGTGAGGAATGTAGATAGCTGAGGTACAGGTCCTGTGCATGTGTGTGTGTGGATCAGAGTTTGTATGAACAGAGTTAGTCCAGTAATGTCCTTTGTGTCTGTATATGTAGATGTCCCTCATGTCTGCCTGTGTGTTAACCTGCCGACCCGCTGTGTTTTGTGTGTGTCTGTGTATGTGTGTATTTGTGTGTGTGTTGGGAGTTCCTGGTCACGCATTGGACATCTCAGCCTTGCTGAGGGCAATGGCCAGCTCCAGGTCCTCCTGTTCCTGCTGTCGAAGCCTCTTCAGCCGCTCACGCTCGGCTCTCTCACTCTCTCGCTTTGCCCACTCCAACTGCTGAGCCTCGTTCCCAAACTACAGAGAGAGAGACAGAGAGAGACAGACAGAAAGTCAGAGAGAGAGACAGAGACAGACAGTCAGTCAGAGAGAGAGAGAGAGACAGACAGACAGTCAGTCAGAGAGAGAGAGACAGACAGTCAGCAGAGACAGAGAGACAGAGACAGACAGACAGTCAGAGAGAGAGACAGAGACGGACAGTCAGTCAGAGACAGAGAGAGAGAGACAGAGAGTCAGTCAGAGAGAGAGACAGAGACAGAGAGACAGACAGACAGAGACAGACAGTCAGTCAGTCAGAGACAGAGAGAGAGAGACAGACACACAGAGACAGAGAGAGAGACAGAGACAGACAGAGACAGAGAGAGAGACAGAGACAGACAGACAGTCAGAGACAGAGAGAGAGACAGACAGTCAGTCAGAGAGAGACAGAGACAGACAGTCAGAGACAGAGAGAGAGACAGAAACGGACAGTCAGTCAGAGAGAGAGACAGAAATGGACA
>OMLP01044563.1:0-17555 GCA_900302685.1 Spondyliosoma cantharus
GCTAGAGATCAGGAATACCTCATAAGTCTGTCACGGGGCTGTGCTCAGCTGACACATATAGAGGGAAGCACCAACACACGCACTCACTGATACAGTCAGAGTGATCAAATCACCTGACTTGACTGTCATGTCATAGATTTATTTGTCCAATGTGCCCATGCAAACACAACAGTTGCATGTAAGTGCAGGGACAATTATTACCAATTGTCTTTCATGTTTGGTGTAAAAAATGCTAGTTGAACTACACTTTAAACTACTGTGATTCATCAAAAATACAATTAAGTAGGCAGTTTTGGATGCATGCATTTATTTACCTACATTTACAATTTCATAACATTTATAAAATATATACAATTGGCCGGCAAAATAAATTCGAGCCCACAAAAAATAAAGATTCAATGCAGGACAAAATGAGTGCCGGGACATTTTTATAACGATGAAGACAAGTCATCCAGATAACAAAGCACATTATGCCTAATGGTTGAGAGAAGTTATGATGCTTCTTTTTATTTATTCTGAAATACAATAAACTGGTGCACCAACTGCTTGGAGCTTGACATACTGTACTGCACCTCAGCATCAGATGTTACTGTACAGCATGCAAAGGGTTTTTTCAGGATGACTCGGAACTTGAAGAGACCCCACTGAACGTAACCAAATGACACCACTGTCTGTAAATATCTGTTAAAACTCCATGCAGAAAAATCCATTATAGTTGCTGAGATTTGAGAGCATTTAGGAAGTAGTAGACACTTCTGTCTTGCTGGTTGATACTGAGGTGTCATCCTCCACCATGCCACCCATTCCAATGGTGGTCAGCATGCAGTTACGGAACTGATGAAAACACAAGACATTGTATGATTAGACTTAGACAAAATACCTTTTAACAGAACTTAACTATTAAGGGAGAATGCTGATTTATATAAGATGATATATATATATACATATATATGTATATATATATATATATATATGTATATACGTAATTCCTGTGGCTCTCCTGAAGCTCTACTTCAAGTAATTGGTGTATGAACGATGATAAATAGTTGACAATAGAATATATGAAAGAGGTTTTAATATAAAATATGTCTGCCTATAGATGCATGTGAAATATGCGTATACTGGTTACATATTGTATAACTAATTACTGTTTTTTGATATTTATTATGGCATATTTATTTATTTACAATTACATCTTTGCTTCCTGTGACCACTGAGCAAACTCTTTTCAAGATCACAAGATAAAGCTACAACGAAGAACTCTAGTAAGTCGATCTTGAGTCACATTCATCATGTGTGTTTATCCCATTTTAATGACAGGTTTTGAATAAATTGTGCATGTAGATAAATAGTTAATAAATGTTTAATAGTGCACGATGAGGGCGTGTCATTTCATATGATATGAATATGAATATTTAAAAACAGTCACTTATCATGAAGAGACAGCAGTGGGGCAGTGAGACAGCTTAATGATAAACCAACCTGTTTGTTCATCAGTACATAGATGATAGGATTGAACAATGCCGAGCTCTTTGAGAAGAAGGCAGGGATGGCCATGGCTGTGGCTGAGAAAGCAGCCCCCTTGTTGAAGAAGATCCAGGCAGCAAAGCTGGCGTATGGAGTCCAAGCCACCAAGAAGCCACAGACCATCAAGATGCACATGCGTGTAACTTCCTTCTCAGCCTTCTGGGTGGAGACCGAGTCCTGCTGCTGGGCTGCAGCCTGGAAATGACATCAATATCAGTTATTTTCTGTAATGCATACTTTCTGTTGATTTCACCAAAAGTAAAACAAGGGAAAAAAAAAACTGTGAATGTTTTCTTTTCATATAAGTATGATTATATGAAAATAAAAACAATCAAATTAAAGCCACTGTCTCTTACCGCTTTCACAGTGCACACTAAGTTTCCATAAGTGAAGAATATGGTGAAGACAGGAACACAGAAGTGGCAGGTGAACATGTACATGACGTATGATTCATTGTTGTAGCCAGGGGCCTGAGTGTAGTAATCAGGTCCGCAGGACACCTGAATACCCTCTGGAATAAACCTGCAATACAGGACATAAAATGTAGGTTGCTTAATATGAAATGCTGACATAATCTAACCCTTGAAAAGAATACAGGCAAGATTACAATATTCAGTTTCAAGTGGGACTCTAATCTACAAGATATTATATTAAAGGCCACCGTACATTTGAAATATAAGGATTTCATGAAGAATTCTTGAGCATCAAATAACTAAAAAGGTTTTGGCAGTTGCACCAAAAAGCAGAGATCAAGTCACATCCTGGTTGAGTCTGCAGGATGTGACTGGAAGTCTGGGACATGGACCATCTAATCTCATCCTTGTTATCATGGAGATGCTGCCAGGCAAGTTTATGTAATTAAACTTTGCCTTCATATATGGAAAATGTGTGAAAACTCAACATAAACATAATGAGTTATATTTTTGAGAATGTATAAAATTCAGGTCTCAGGAGCAAGACTTACAGCAATACTTGCTGAAAGTGACTGATGACTCTAGATTGAAGGGTTCACCTCCTTTCAAATACGACATTAATCCACATGGTTTTAGTAGCGTGAAGTTGAGGCATTGATAATCATCTTAAATGGGAACAGCCAATCCCTACATTATCTGCAAATGTTACAAGGTGCTAATCACATGTTAAGATTGCATGCAAATACTCAACATATTCATTACATGATGTTCAAAAGTGCGTGAAAGGTAAAACACAGGCCGCAATGAGAAATAGCTTTAGTGCAGTACTCATCTCATGAAGTTTAATAAAAGAAGAAGTCATCTAATTTGTTTGTTAAATATGAAACTAATAATTGAAGACCAGTGTCATTTGATCATATCAGTCTGTTCTTCAGGCATCACTGGGCATCACCAGAAGCAGGAGCAGTCACATGACCAGACGGGTTGTAAACAAACCTCCATCTTATATAGATCATGTTAAAATTTGACAGATAACTGCCACAAACAAACAAACAAACAATATAATCATCCACTGTATAGAAGAGGAAGACTTTGGGAGTATGTTTGGTGAAAGTTGAACCAGGAAGCAGCTTTGCAAAAACTTGATGGAGGTTATCCAAAGGCGATTTGTCTAGTGACCTCAACATTTACAATTCTTTATTTTCTAATTCAGTGATGTAGCCACTATGGTGGTGTTTGTTCAAAACCTGTGAGATCATGTGACTTCTTGTGTTCCTAGTGGATCTACTCTCATAACATCGCCAAATCGCAATGTCCGAGTAGTTAGGTTGGTGAGCAAATAGTTGCAAACCAAGAAGGAAGGAGCTGAGTAAGAGCTAAGTAAGAGTGTGAATTCTGGTGTGGTAAGGACCTCTCTATTCAAGTCATGTAATCTACTTTAGTGGGGGGAGTAACTCATTACCTCGACCACCCAACAAGAGGAGGGATGGCACAGGAGCAAGCCATGATCCAGGTGAATGCACAACCTGTTGCAGCGTGAGTGGCTGAAAATTTGAAACTACCCATGGGTTTGCAGACCACGATGTATCTCTCAATAGCCAGAACCACCAGAGACCACAGAGACACTTGACCTGTTGATAAAAAACAGAGAGAACAGAAGTTGTGATGGGAACCCTAAAAGTCCTGCCCTCTGTTGTAGCAGGTTAGAGCTCTACAGTCTCACATGACCAGTCAGGAAATGATGTTGCTAGGTAACCAATAGACCATAGTACAACCACAGATGAACATCCCTTTTACCAAAGTTTACCTCCAATGGTAGACATAAATCCTTCAATAGCACAGCCCATGGTTCCCAATGAGAAGTAGCCCATCATGGCAGTATAAAAGGTGACTGTGAATCCAAAGAAGACCATAATCAGTCCAGCCACAGCCAGATTGACCAGGATGAAGTTGAGAGGTTGCCGCAGCTTCTTGTTCTGGACCGTGACCAGCAGTGTCAGGAAGTTGATGGGGAAGCCAGTGCAGATCAGGAAGAACATGTAGAGAGCCAGTAGTTTGAACATCCATGGATCTGCCAGATAATACTGTGGATATTCAAAAGGACTCCTCACAAGCCCCGTCCTGTTGTTCATTGGGACGTAGAAGTTCCTTCCCTCCGTGCCGTTCTCCATCTTTCCAAGTTAGGATTTGGATTGGCTGTGTAGATTAGGCTTGGAGCACAGACGTCCACTCTCTGACTTGTTGTATGTAATACTTCAGCTATGGTTATATAGGCCCCTGGGGGATAGGCTCACAGTGGATCAAGAAGATAAGCAAGAGAGGATCAACATGAGAATTCAGCAAATCATCTGTCAGAGTATAATCACTGAGAAAAGAATTCAACTTCACGGGTGCGATGGAGGTCAGAGATTCATAAAGGTCACATTTGAAAGAGACACTTCTCTCTTTTCCTTTTTTTTCTTCCTGTGAAGAACAATTTTACCGCTCACTTCTTCAGTTATTTCAACGTGAGGAAAGCGCACACAAAAACCAGCACAGCATTTCTTTTCACGAGCATGTACAAAACAAATTCCTGTCCATCTATCCGTTTTTATATCTACTTCAGTATGAGTTTTCCTTTGAAGAAGTTGTGTGGGACTGCAAGTCAAACAGGATTTTTGTCAACAATGTAATGGAGTGTTGCACCTTTAAATGAAACATAATGTGTTAATGAGCTAACTAGACTTTAAACACCCTTTAAGGAGACCTCTAACAGATAGCTCTAACTTGATAAGCTGACTATCCATTTAGTGGTGGCAACACTTTGTTAACAGGATTTAAGAATGCAGGCAAGTACACAGCTACTGCAGCAATGCCAGTATATGTAGATAGATAGATAGATAGATAGATAGATAGATAGATAGATAGATAGATAGATAGATAGATAGATAGATAGATAGATAGATAGATAGATAGATAGATAGATAGACTGAACACAAATATAAACGCAACTCTTTTGTTTTTGCTCCCATTTTTCATGAGCTGAACTCAAAGATCTAAAACTGTTTCTACATACACGAAAGATCCATTTCTCTCAAATATTGTTCACAAATATAAATCTAAATCTGTGTTAGTGAGCACTTCTCCTTTGCCGAGATAATCCATACCACCTAGCAAGATGCTGATTAGACAGCATGAATATTGCACAGGTGTGCCTTAGGCTGGCCACAATAAAAGGCCACTCTGAAATGTGCAGTTTTGCTTTATTGGGGGGGTCTGGCGGGGTCAGAAAACCAGTCAGTATCTGGTGTGACCACCATTTGCCTCACATCTCCTTCGCATAGAGTTGATCAGGTTGTTGATTGTGGCCTATGGAATGTTGGTCCACTCCTCTTCAATGGCTGTGCGAAGTTGCTGGATATTGGCAGGAACTGGAACACGCTGTCGTATACGTATCGTATATGTGTCGTATCCAGAGCATCCCAAACATGCTCAATGGGTGACATGTCCGGTGAGTATGAAATTTTAGAATAACATTTTTAAAAAGTTAAATATTATAAATATCTTAATACACTTCAAAAGCAGCATGACTGTTCAACAACTATGTTGTAGGTGTTCGCATGTTCACAGACTGTATGGTAAATCCTTTGGGTCAAAAGTTCCCACTTAAGACTCAGCTTCATCCATTAAGAAGATTATTGGTTGCTTACGTGTGTCAATATGGTTTGTCCGGTGTTTGCCAACTGATTAATACAGGTCTGACCCTATTCTTCAGACTCAAATCTTGAATGATTCTGAGATGTACTTCAGTGTTTTGAGACATACAGAAATCAAGAAGAGACGTGCTTGCAATTATAATTTTTTTATTGTCTTTTTATCATGAGAAAATAAAGGGCCAATTTCTTAAGATAAAGAGATCATTTACTATGCGACAAACAACTTCATAAGAGTGTTTTTTAAATATTATTATTATTTTGGTCTTTCATGGCTTTATTTGACAGGACAGCTTTAAGAGTGACAGGAAATGGGATGAGAGATAGGATGGATGACATGCAGCAAAGGGCCACAGGTTTTCATTCAATGTCCTTTAACAGACATGTCAAACTGTATTTAAAAAAGCAGGTGCCCCTGGCCTGCATAATTGCCTTCATAAAGAAGAGACAAAACTGTTTTGCTACCAATTGATTGACGGATTACTGTTTACAGCTTTTCTTGACAGCATCAAATTCTCCAAGTAACATTTACCTGTCCATTTCAGGTTTTAAGCAGGTTGTTCAAACTTTTACCTTTACAACCCTTTTACTTGGATAAGCATAAACTGTTCTGTCCATTCCCCCTGTGAGTGGAGTCATCTGTTAAACAGCAGAAAACGTTGACAGCCTCACACTGAAGGTGCCCTAATACCAATTAGATTATTAGATTACAACAGTATATTGATACGCCTTCTAATTAATGATTACCTGAGGTAATCCCTTTACAGGATTCTCCAATCTTTGATGAGGAAATTGAGCTTATTTCATTAGAGAGTCAAAACATGTGTTACCTGAATAAGGATAAATACTTCTTACTGACTGAACCACTTTGCTTTACCTAACATCTATTAACTCAATTTTTGCAAGATGTTTCACCTCTCATCCAAGAGGCCTCCTCAGTTTTAACGAACTGGCGGGGAGTTTGCAGGCTTTTACACTCTGTGTGGGTGATGTCATGTTATTACAATTACTGACTATGTGGTAAACACAACCAATTCTAATTTCCCAATTCCACTGGGAACAGTTCAGATGGAAATGTTTGATGACATAAAAGTTTCATGAAACAAAGAATATCTCATACATAATGATAATATGGACACCACCTATGAGAAATGTTGTGAGTTTATCATGATTTAATATTGAAGTAAGCAGATTTCTCACAGAACAGTTGTTTTTATGGAGGGTAAATGTTAATCAGTTAACATTTAAACTAGTGGCAGGACTCGATTAAAAATATTAATCTAATTAATTAGAGGCTTTGTAATTAATTCATCTCAATTAATCACATATCAATATTTGACACGAGAAGCAAAATTTTTCAATTTAAATGGATTTTGGGATATGACTGAATCAATGAATAGACACATAAATGAGCTTAAACAACAAAATCGTGTTATTTTCATCACTGAGTGCAATAAAAGTGCAATATGAATAAAGAATATCATGATTGCATTGTTCACAAGGCACAAACTTAAATTCAACGCTTTTTCAGGACTTTTTATAAACTTTCTATGTCTTAAACACATTTGTTTTTGTTTATTAAAATAAAAAAAACAGCACTTAGTACAGTACATTCCAGAATGTACCATCAAGAGTGGCCGACAGTCCACTGCAATCCTCTTCGCCACCTTCGCTACCCTAACCCTTAATTTGTCAGTCGTGGACTCATTTTGGCTCTGAACCCTGTCATCTTGTCTAGTGTGGATTAGCGACACTGCCTGCTCCAACTAGGAGCGTTGTCTGTGCTAGCTGCAACATGTTTGGCTTGAGGTGGCAGTGGAGGCTGGAAGTGCTCCGGTGACAGGCAAATTCTTTCTTGCACAATTTGCACACAACTGTACTTTTATCCAGGTTTCCATCTGGTAGTTTTTGAAAACTAAAATTTCCAGCCACCGAACCCAGCAACGACTTCTCATCGGTTTCCATTTCTCGTGTTGTGCACTGTGCATCACTATTATGGGTTTGGCAAGATCTCGTGCAACGTTCCATGCTGTTTGGAGTGCAAAAATAAATTGCGATTAAATGCGTTGTCGCGTTATTTTTTCTGTAATTATTTAATCGTAATTAACACGATAAAGTCCCAGCCCTAATTCAAACGTTAAATGATTAAACACATGAAAATGTATGTGTTTGTTATTTTATTCTCAATATGAATTTCCAAAAATAATGTATACCATTTTGTACAAGGTACATATTGGCTCAATTATTAAATTCATTTGAGTTAATGGAATTACTTTACAGATGGTAACGCTTTATGAATTTCACATCATCACTGTAAGCATGCAAGTGTGTGCAATCAATTCTGACCATTGTGAAATTAAGATTGAGTTTTTGCTGATATGACACCATATTGTAGTACAGTGGGATCAAATGGTGCTCCATGGACATCAATGGATTTTATGTTTTAGAAACTGTATGTTACCTACATCATTTTGTGTTTTTGTTTAGTTTTTCATACTGTGTTTTATATAATGTGGATATACTGTAGTGTGTACATACCATGGCTGGGTGACGCTGTAGATACCTTAAGAGTTAAATGGCCTTGATTACACCACGTATAATTTATATGGTATCGTAATGAGCTTCTATACACTTGAAACATTAGAATGCAATTATAAGTATTTAATATTGAATGGTGTTTTTACATATGATGATTTAGAAAATATTGAATTAATTCAATTAAATGACTTTACAATCATGCATCTTTCTGACTCTCATATAAGTATTTAATATTGAATGTTGTTTTTACAGCCGACAGTGGTTGAGTTATAGATTCAATGGATGTCACTTGAGTTTTTTAATCCTGCCCCGTAGAGAAAGGCTGCTTGACCTGCAGTAAGTGAGAAGTGAGGACGATTTAGAAGCTGCACATAAGTTTTATTTCAAATGTATTGTGAGAACTTTTTATCAATATAATATAAACTCCAGTCATCATTGTGGTGATTTATGATACAAGTTATTTGAATTACTTTAATGATAAGTAATAACATTTGTAACTATATTTATACAACAAAATACATAAAAATCATGTTCTATGCCTTTCTTAAGCAATATTCACACGTAATCCTTGTTTACAGAAACATAAGTAGATGAAATTACCCTCATCCACAAGGTAAAGCAATAATATAACTCTTCACAGGTGCAACATGGAGTGAGTTCGGGAGTGCATTTAAATCCCATTTTGATTCAAAAAGATATGATGGTTAAGAAAATATTTAATCAATTCAATTGAATGACTTTGCAGTCATGCATCTTTCCTCTTAGTGGTATTTACTGTGTTTTCTGACTCTCTGATATCATGTGACCCTTTAAGACAATGGCTAAATGAAATAAGATCTATATACTGCATTTACACATTTATAAGATCAAAAAAAGAAGATAATAAGATTCAAATGTAAAACGTAACACTTTAAAAAATAACCCAACCTTAGTCAATGTTAAATGTATGTTTACCATTCACAAATTTTAATCATATGTATTTTAAAAAAAATGTACGCAACATGTGTTTGTAAAGTTTATAGCTGATGTTTATGAATAATTGTAATTACTAAAAGGTCCTATTTGTAAGAAAAGTGGATTTTTTAATTTACTCCCAGTTCTACAATCTCAAAAGCCTCAGTATTTGCGGAATTGGAAATGAGACTAAAAAATCATCTTTTCTTACAAATAGGACCTTTAATAAATGGTTTTAGAACCAAACAGTGAAGTAAATATTTACTAAAGTGTAATTAGATATAAATGTGTTATTTATTTATGATGGTATTTATGACGACTTACATATATATAAAAAAATAGTGCCCACATGGACCCAATTTTTGCTGGTTTGGGTTGGTGGTTAGTTGAAAGTAATCCAAATAAAATGTGTTTTATATTGATTTGCATATCAACCAAATCGTGATTCTTTTAGATGAGAAAGTGATGTCTAATGATAATACAACCATATATGGTCATGCCCTGGATGTACAAACAGGAAACCATCTGTCACACGTAAGTATGTCAATTCCCACAAGTGGGATTTCCACACCAAGGAGCTTGTGTTCATCTGCTTAGCATCCAAAAATTGTCACCAGCAAGCTGTTAAACCGGAGGGGTTTGGCGCCTTCTAATCTTCAATCCTCACAAATTGGATTCACACCTTGTGCGCAAGTCAGAGTTGTTGAGCAGGTTGTCTGGGAGTCAGGGCACTCATTAGAGGTGACACCTGTCTCCCTCAATTCACGTCGGCTTCAAAGGTGATTACAGTAGTCACACAGTGAGGCCAAAGGCCTCAGGTTTACTCTTAAAGCAGACACTGAAGGTCATATTCTATCATGTACTTCCTCTCTAGTAATTTTACTTTTTATTTATGATGGGATCCTTTTGTTTTTGAGAAACTACAGAGGCCAGTTCTGCCCTTAATTACAATAATTACAATACAACAACATTTAATGTGCATCTCTGACCCAAGCATGTCCGCTGAAATATTTAGATGTAACTGCCAATACTGACACAACCTTAATTGTGCCTCTCTTCCATAATGTAATTGTTTAGAATGTGTATAGATAGATAGATAGATAGATAGATAGATAGATAGATAGATAGATAGATAGATAGATAGATAGATAGATAGATAGATAGATAGATAGATAGATTTTTTTTTTACAACTACAAATATTCATACAATGATGCATTAAAGCCAGTCTGGGTGTAGCTGATTGGTCAGAGGGGCAATTTGCGTATGTTGGACATCTGGTACAGCAAGGATGTGAAAGCTGAGCTCTAAATGAGATTGATATAGAAGTTGGAGATACCCTTAAGCCTGGGGCAGGTGAGAAGTCCAATAAGCTAAGATCAAAAGGGTGCCTGCCTCGTGCCTAAAGTCACACGTAAAAACAAGCTAATTGGCATTAACTCCCTGCTTAACATACTCCTGAGGAGGTTAAGTGTGATGAAAGTGTAACAGGAAGTCTGGCACAAGTGACGTACAGGAACTAAAGCTTATCTGTCAGTAAGTCAGGAAGACACATTATATGCCTGATCTAGAACATATTGTCCGATGTTAAGACACAGTATATAACTGATATAGAACATGATGTACTATGTTCAGACACAGTATATAACTGATATAGAACATGATGTACTATGTTCAGACACATTATTTGACTGATGTAAGACATAATGTCCCATGTTAATTCACAGTGTATGACTGATATAGAACATAATGTACCATGTTGAGACACATTATATGACTGATGAAGGACATAATGTACCATGTTAAGACACATTATATGACTGATGAAGGACATAATGTACCATGTTAAGACACATTATATGATGGATGTAGGACATAATGTACCATGTTAAGACACATTATATGACTGATGAAGGACATAATGTACCATGTCAAGACACATTATATGACTGATGAAGGACATAATGTACCATGTTAAGACACATTATATGATGGATGTAGAACATAATGTACCATGTTAAGACACATTATATGACTGGTTGGTTGTGAGTTGATCGTGCCAGGTGATTCAGTTATTAAAAGATAAAGACAGGAATCCTATGTTTGAATCTAAAAAAATATAATGAACTATGTGCTGAGTTATCCTATTAGGTCACTGTTATTGTGTTTGCGAACACTTTCTCTCAGGTCTTGCTGCCACTGACTTAACGTGATGCCCGATGAGATCTGTGCTGTGTCTAATCTCTGCTTCCACAGTGGCCCAGATACCCAGACACTCGTGTACACCAAAGGATAAGGGTCTAATGCTCACCTCTCCAGCATGCATATGCATCAATTGTACAATCCATTGATACTGCATCCAACAAATTCACAGTAAATACGCCAAGTCATAAAATTCTGATAATGTTACAGGAATATCTCCTTGAATTCATAAATATAATAATGCCAAGAACACAAGAAGTGATTTGTGACTGTGACTAAATATGTATTTCAGAATAAAATATTTGCACCATTACATCGAGACAATGTGTATCTGATTATTAACTAACTTGTTAAAGTATTATGTAGTTACCATGTTCATTGGTATCAAAGAGGTCATAACAGGTGGATCAAATGCATGAATTTGTTTATGGAGCGCCCTCTGGTGGTCTCTTTGATACTGCTCAGCACAGTTACCTCTCAGAAAACCGTGGTACACATTCACTTGCCAGGTCGTTTGGAACACCCAAATGTACTCTATTACAACATTCCTGCATGTAATTTCACTTTCATAAAGGTCATAATTCAATTATTGTCAAATTGTTTTAGAGAGGTGTTGATTTAACTCTACTGTTCAATTGGAGACTGCAGATTGTGGTGCTGATGAATTGTTTTGTGTGATACAATAGAAAAAGATGTTTCTTATATTTGTCCATCCAAATTATACCAATGTGGGAGGAAAAACTTAACTCACAAGCTTCTAAACCTCTATGTATTGCGACAGTGGAGTTAGCAGATACCCCCCGCTACTGGACTGATGATACATCACTTCCTTTTTCTTCACCTTTATCACATTATCACCCATGTCAGCTGCTGCCAATTTATTGCACATTGAATATAAAGTCCTCTCCTTTCCCTAAGGTCAAATGATATTATAAAAATAATACTTCTTCTGGTTATCATTTAGAAGAAGAATTTGTATGGGAACTAGGTCATATTTACATATGATGTGTTGCATGTTTTCCTCCCCTTTTGATCTTTTTGCCCTGACAATAAACTATGTAAATCAAAAATGATGTAATTATAGAAACAGTAAGAAGAAGATGAAGAACAGGAGCAAAAACAAGAACACCAATTTATGACTAAAAAGTGGCCTTTAATGGCTTGAGTATGCGGTTAACTCCTGGACAGAAAGTTAAATACCTTCAGTGAACAAACAATATAATCACTAAAATAAAACGGAAATTGTGAGATGTCCATATGATGTGTATGTTACACTTTGAATGTTTCCATTTGCTACTGAAGTGCCCTCTGGTGGTCTATGATGGTCATCTTTTTGTGATAGTGGATGTATTTTTGACTTAATATGAAAGGTGTCACTGTCTGTATTATTGGACTTGTTTTTTAGGTGATTCAATATGATTTGTATCTTATTAATTGACAGTTTTTTTAAAATGTTTTATTTTAAAAATAACAAAAAACATTAATAGTGCTCATACAGTTGTTACATACATAGCGGGGGAAAGAGATGCAGAAATCAGTTCTAAAACACACCAAGACATTTAAAAGGGAGTCATTTCATGTGTTCTTTTAGTCTTTGTTCTGAGTCTAACTTCTACATCAGACAATATATAATGTGACATATGAAGTTGGACTTTCTCAGTGTTAATACCTGAAACTGTCATATAATAGTGATGGTACTGCCATGAAGACCTGCACTAATTTGTCTTTGTCTTTTTATTGCCTTTTATATTTTATTTTTTCGTTAATATATCCAAGTAATTATTATCATTATAATTACAGTTTTATTATGGCAACTAAACTTTGTTATAAATACAGTTGAGCCAAAAGTCAGTGTGGCTAAAAAGAAATAAAAAAAATAATGCCATAACAGGCTGGTTTATTACAATCACCAAAATCAATTCTAAATGTGCAGTGATGTGGCACAGCAATCAGCAGGCCAATGCACTGGAAGTATGCTATCAGTGGATAACCAAAATTATACACAAGAAATAACCCTTTTTTCAACAGAAAAAAACATTCAAACTTCTACTAGTAACCAAAGCAAAACCTTGAATAATATCATCACAAATCAAGTTTTGAACACGTTTTGAACTCCCAGTGCTCCAGAGTGGATACCTACACCAGCTGCAGCACAATCAAAGATTCAACTGTAAATCGCCACTATAACAACAGATGATAATTTCTAACCACAGGTAAACACATCTTAATGAAACATTATGAGGAAATGGGCATCTCTGGGATTTTGTACCCCCAGAGTTTTACCCTCTCAGTGAAGTTACATAGTGCAGAAACAAATGATGGGGGGAAGAGTGGCTGAGACAGAGACACTACCCACTCTATTACAAGACACTGTACCATCAACATGATTTTGAATCTGTCATTTTAAGGGCAAAAATGTACATATTGTTGCTTTAATATTAGAGACAATTTCATCTTTTTCCACTGCCACTATTACAAACTATTACAAAACATTTACAAAAGAAACGGTACTATAAATAGTTGGTAGATCCACATTTTATGCTTAATTCTATAGTAAATATCCATCAAATTTAATATTTTCATAACAATCCAATACCTTTGGGTGAATATGTACTCCTACATTAGTTAAGTTAGCCATGGGTCAAAAGTGCAGCTCCACCAATTTTGAATATTAAGTTTTGTTTACAGGTCTATAGGAGTATTACTGTCCGAGGTAAGGTAGTATAAAGCCTTTTGTGGCTCCAGAGGAAGCTGCATGTTAATCATCTAAAATGTCTCCAGAGATGTCACTCAATGGCTAAGTTGC
The DNA here is from genome assembly GCA_900302685.1 of Spondyliosoma cantharus. Classification (NCBI taxonomy): domain Eukaryota; kingdom Metazoa; phylum Chordata; class Actinopteri; order Spariformes; family Sparidae; genus Spondyliosoma; species Spondyliosoma cantharus. The sequence goes on from OMLP01044563.1 coordinate 14,131, forward strand.
ATTGTGGGTAATGTAGACAATATCTCTGGTTCTACTGTATTATTTTGATCATTTGTAGTACTCCCCAAAACCTGTAAACACACTTTAACTTGAAATTGGTGGAGTCGCCCTCTAATATGCTGTGCGTAAAGCCCAATCGACTTTGTCAGGAGTGGTCACAGGAAGGAATGAAGCTGGCACCTGACACTTTGTTAATTTAGTATATCTGTGTGTAACTGAATTCTTTGATAAAAGCTTGTACTTTGAGTGATTACAGGAAAATCACAAAAGGAATGCAGTAGTTTTATATTGCAGCCCTAATAATGTGCATTTATCCTGTGATCAAAGTTTAAAACGGTAGTGTAAGTGTAAAACAATGGAGAGTTATATTACTATGTAATTCAAATAGATAAAGCTCTGAACCTGCAGTGAGTTGAATTACATCCTGAACTAAGGTTTCTCCCAGTTTCAGGTGTTAAACGGACAGGTGTGAGGTGTGGTCTGTTATGCCTGAGACACCCACTGCATTGCACAGTTGCATTGTAAAGTGCTTTACTTACCTAAAGAGCCCCTTTATCTCTATAACTCATTTACTACTTTATATATCTAAAATTATATTTATAATTATATATATTATAATACCTATATTTTTAGTAAGTATTTAAATATTTATATACATTAATCATAGGGATTTCAATTTCTAAATGTATTAGCTTTGAGTCAATGTCCCCTTTGTGTCTGCTTTTTTTGTTTGTTACCAAATAACTATAATAATGTACATTATACTTAGTACTACACTATTTTAAAGTTTGTATTTATCTTTTTAGGCTAAATGTAATTTAAAAGTATATCGCAAAAACTTCTTTAGAATATTGCTTTAATTGTCAACATTCTTAGTCTTTTTAACCACGCTACTCAACACCTCATATTAGAATTTTATGTCATCATACTCCGTCTTTATGACTCAGAAACTGTATATAACACAGATTTTAATCAAAGAAAATATATTTTTTTCCTTCCTAAATATAAATAATATAATATTTTGTAGTTTTGACATGTCATACGTATCATATCAACATTTCTCCAGTACGTGCCATATGACGTTCACATTACATCATGTATAAGAGTTGACTTTTATGTCAAGAGGTAGAGGGTATGATTCTGAGCAGGACAGCTGCCAGGCCAGAGACCACAGTTTGGACAGCATTCCAACATTTGTAAGTGTTGCTTTAAGCTGTTTTTGTGCTTAAACCTAACCAGACCATTAGCACAGCGCTGCCAGAACATAAATTTGGTAGTTGAAGCTAAAGAAACGTAAATGTCATGCTTTGCAGAAAACCTATATTGCCAATATTTGTTCTTGCAATTGGGTTGTTTGTTACTCAATAACAATAACAGCAATAATGTTGTTATTTCAAAAGACTTTTTTTTTTTTTTTATCTAACTGTGATATTGAAAATCTTCTGTATTGTATATCATTATAAGAAGTATACAGCCAGCTGGAATATACAAGAGAAATAGAAGCTATGTTAACGGTACAACCTGGAAGATCATATCTTGTTATTGCTAACAGATGCTGCAAACACTGTAATATATTAGTTGTTCAACATTCCCTTATAATGTTTTTGTTTTTTCAGTTGGTAAAACTGTTCAGCATTTCTCTCCTTTATTTTTCTTTGATTCTAAATAATGGCTGATCTCTGAACTCTGCCACTTCTGTCATCGGGACTTTCTGCCGTGCGCAGTGTGTGCAAGCTTGTGAAAGTCAGAAATGCTTCTTCATTTGTTGCCTTCTTTAATGTACGATTAGATAAGTCCTTTGCTGGAGTGCACAGTATTTTCAGTCTCTGTGTGGAGAAAGAGTAGGTTAGCGGTGAGGAAACAACACATTTTCTGAACTATAATCATCTTTAATCAGGAAGACACAATGCAAGGTTGTTATAGAGCCACAAAGTCAGCAGAGGGATGGAGGATGGAGGTTGTGGGTGGTTGGATGGACCACCAAACATCAGACTTTCATATATGTAAACACTGATAGTTTAACTATAACCAAGACATTGTTTTAACAATCTCCAGCTTTGGGAAACACTGATTGACATTTTTCAACATTTTCAGACATTTTTGACCAAATAACTAATCAATTAATGGAGAAAAAAATAGACAGATTATTCAACAATGTTAATACCAGTAATTGTAAATTGCAGCCCTGATTTTAACCTGAATTATAATCCTCCTCTTGTCCTTACCAAGTTGGATAATGCCTAAACTTTTGTATTTTTTTTTTAAATTTTGTATTGTTGCAGGCGCAAATAAAATTCTGCTTTGATTATTAATTATTCTTTATTTTGCAGCTAATCTTACTCTATCGTCTGATCTACTTTTGTGTGTAACAGTGAAACATGTGACTGTACCTGTCTCAGTGTTCCTGGAGTTACACTCACGGCATACAACATCCACAGAGGAACCATGAGTGTTGAAGAGAGCGTGAAGAATCCTCCAATGGCGTAACCCCACCAGGGGTATTCATAAGTGTTGTTAAATTTGAGCGGGGTATATTTGACCAAGGAGAAGAGAAATGTGCACTAGAAAACACACAAGCAGAGAGGAAAGAAGATAATGCATAAAAAACACACTCAAAATGTTCTGCTTTTCTGCTTTTGATTTAATTTAAGAAATCTTATAACTTAAGAAAACTTACAATGGAAACTGAGACAGCAGTGTTCAGGCAGAATTCTGACACAGGATTGATCACTTACAGTAATTGTAGAATATGTCATGTCTGCCACTAGGAGTCTCTCTATCGAAACAAATCGAAATGACGCTGGAGGGGAAATGCACTTTACTTCATGAAGGTAACATCACAGAGTGGATAATGGGAAATAACAGAGTGAGAGCTGGAGTCTCTGGTTGTAGGAGACACTGATTTGATATTAACGTGGTAATTACTTACTAGTAATCAATTATACTCTTAGACGGGGCACCACCTCCGATATTTGATTTTTAAAGACTAACCTCGGAGGTAATTAGTCAAAGTTATCAACTGTCCACGTTTGGTGGACAGATAAATCATCAATCTCAAATGAATCTGTTTAATTTCAATATCTGCTTTCTCCTATTCTGAAGCAGTGAATTCTTTCCACGATCCCATCGATTTCCCACTTCAAATTACACGTGCACAAGACAACGGCATAAGGTTAAATATATTTATTGACTAAATAAGGGCAGATTAAATGACATGAGGTAATGATTCAAACAGGTAATGAAGTGACAGAAATTATTAAGACTGTGAATGAATATTTGACTGGATGAATTCAGACAACGATGGATTTTTAATGAACCGTTAATTCGCAGCTAAGGGATTAATTTCTAACGAGAGTGTACGGGGAAATGTCTTTGAATTTAGGATCTATATATTCGAAGCTTTCACCAACATCAACTCTGACCCT
>OMLP01044564.1:0-10920 GCA_900302685.1 Spondyliosoma cantharus
GGTCAGTAAAAATGTTAACTTTGGGAAATTATCCGCATTACATGTGTGTATAGGTGAGGAGGCTGACTGCTAGAGTTTGAAGCTTAATGTCTAAAACTTTCCTTAGCCCTTACACTGTTTGACAGAAGACACACAGACCCAGACACAGACACTCACAGAGACCAAATCCAACAAGGCAAGCTACTCTAGGTTCTCCTTACAGATGTGACAGGGAAAATACTTCTCAAGTTGTCACTCCGAGCCAATCACAACCACTTCGCCCTGAGCGGGGCTCTGCCATTTATAGGCCTACAAAGTGGGCCAAACGACAGAGAGCTCCAGCGACAATGACACAGGAAGATATGTAAAACTGGAGCACTCGGAGGGAGATGAGGAAAAACAGAAGGATAGAGAGAGAGAGAGAGAGAGAGAGAGAGAGAGAGAGAGGAGAAAAGAGCTGACAAAGAATGAGAGAGCTTAGTGAAACACGACTGTTTTTCGATCATGTGGACACCATGTGGACGCGACGGAGGAAGCTCCGAATCCCACAACAAAGCGGCACATGCGGAATCGCTTCGTTTCTCTCTTCCTCCTACAGTCACAAGCAGCTCTGTCACTCAACGCAGTGCTTTTCTACGAACACTGAGGAATATATTCAGTAAATGTCAAGTGAGCGAAGCTCCCAGTCGGCTGATATGTCAAAAGTTGTTTTTTTTATCTCAGAAGCTCCTGTTCAGATTTGTGACGTGTAACATTAGCATGTGCTTGCGTTCGAGTCAAATTGCCCATTTGGCCCGGGAGCAAACACAACACGCCTTCAGCACGGACCTGTTATCTTGCCATCAGGGTTATTTGCACAATGCTGAAGACTTGCAGATTGCTGGCCTAACCAGAAAATCAGAGGAATCTGAGAGGAACAATCCAGAGTGCTTGCGGAAGCAACGTCAATTATCTTTAACCTGACAATATATGCTTTAGAAATATCTCGCCTCCATTTTGCTGTAAGGCACGTAGGAGGAGAGCCGCTGGCTCGGATTCTGAAGCCTGTCAGAAGAAAAGAGGTCTAACAATGGACTGAAACAGAAAGACGGAGTGGGACAATACAGCCGCCGAGAAAAGGGCCTTTTAAAAATTCAGACTGGTTGTGAAAAGACTTGCACGTTTAACGACAGATTCTTGGAAAATGAGCGATTCACATTTCTGTCAACCCACTCAAATGGGTGTAATATAACCGTGAATGCTTCTGACCTGAGAGGCAACAATTTATAACCCCAGAGACAATGTCTGCCGACTGGTCCGGGGTGATGTGTGCTATGTTTTTGCAGACTTTCAGCAAACTTGCAAATCAGTTGTCATGGCCAAATTGGGCTTAAAAATCAGCCTTTATGTTGTGTAGTGTGCTCCAGGCTGAGCAGCACTAAGTGAAAGAGGCTGGCAGAGAGAGAGAGACATGGTCAGGGGGATAATAGAGGGAGGGCTATTAAGTGACATAAAAAGAGATATCACAGAAGGAGGGATGTTACCAAAGGGCATTCGGAGGAGGAGATGGAGGAAGGGGAGGAGGGAGGCACATCGCAACATGAAACATGATCCTCCCCCCGGAGCCTACTGTTATCCAGTCCCTCTGCAACAAGCGGCTCAACAAACAACAGACAAATAAAAGGGAGCCAGAGTGGGAGGAAATCTATTGGAAATCAAACGTCTCCTCACATCTGGTGAAATGGTTTTTGTCTTCTTCTTCCTTTTTCTTTTTACATTTAACTAAATGTCAGTTCAGAAAGGACAGATTCTGCTCTTCCTCTTAAAATTGATCAGACCGCAGCACAGTGAGTCTCTCCAGCTCATGTCTCCTCCCTCCATCTGTGTGCCCATCCTCCAGACAGCATCCACACGATCTATGCTGAATCCATGGACAGGATACGGAGTCACACTTACAATGTTCAAGTGGAAAGTGGACAATAAGTTGGTTTGTGACACGGCCAGAATCAACTAAAATGAAAGTTCCTTATAGCTGCTTTAAAAATGGACATCACCTTTTAATCTTAATCCTATAGGTTGCTTATGACATCTTCTCCTTGTCACCGTCGCAAATTTTTTAATTTTTAATTTTATATACTATTTTAATCCCAAATTGCGAAATTCTTTTTTCCACTCACATTACGCACACACACACACACACATGCAGTGTAGAGGAGATGAGCGAAGGGGCTGCCACATATGCCACGGCGCCCAACGAGCAGTGTTAGGGGTTGGTGCCTTGCTCAAGGGCACCTCGGCAAAGCCCAGGATGTGAACCAGCATTCTCCAACTGCCAGTCCACATCGTTCGTTTTTGGTCCAAGTGGGACTTGAACCGGCGACCTTCAAGTTTCCAAGCCAAGTCCCTACAGCAGTCCCTGCCGCCCCTAAGGAGGTTATGTTTTCAACTGTACCTGTTTCATTGTTGGTTGGTTTGTCAGGAGGATTACACAAAAACTACTGAACGGATTTCCACAAAACTTGGATTGAAGATGGGTCTCGGTCCACAATAGACCCCATTAACTTTGGGTGGTGATCAGTTTAAAAGGGACAGTTCCAAGAATTCTATCACACTGTCTTTGAGCATTTTTCAACATTTTTCCTTAGTTTCTTAGGGAATCGTGCATGGATCTTGATGAAATAAGTACAATTTGGTGTTGGTAAAGCAGACTGTCCAGCTTTGGTGGAGGTAGTCAATCTACTTAGTACCATTCTGGCTCTTATTATGACACTGAAATACCAACCATCTTAAACTGCAGTATTTTCAAGACTTGTCACATATTGCATACTTGACTTCCTTCATTCCTTCCTGTTTCTGGTCTCATCCACACATATTCCATAAATTCCATACACGAGGCCCCATCCCAATCACTCTGACACCTTCATTCACCATTTCAAAAGTTTTTCAACACGTCTGTGCTTCTAACTGCAGGACAAAGCATTTTATGTACACCTGTCACACTTTCAGTGCAGAGGAGAAAATAGTTCACCTGAAAAATGAGGTTTAAACCATGGTTTAAACCATTTATATTGCGTTTCTTCTATCAACTCCAGCCGTTTCCACTGGCTCTGATCCGCAGCCCTCACCAGACAGAAGAAGCCATCTGTAGCGTTAATCGTCAGCCAGCCAATTTTTTTTTATAGCATAGCTACTTCATCATTCTGCAGTCTCTCTCTTGAAACTTCCTCTACCTCTCTTGCTCTAATGATTTTCTTTAGAAAACTACAACACACATGCACGCACACGCACACACACATGCACAAACACACACAAACACATCCCACCTCTAATAGCCTGGGCAGCCCGAACAAGTGCCATTTATTGAGCAAACCCATCAAGCTGCCCAGTGCAAGCACATGGCCAATAACAAAGGACCCCGGGCAAGAGAGAGAGAGAGACACACACACACACAAACACACACAAACACACACAAACACACTGACAGGAAGGGAAATAAAGAGATGACGGATGCTCAGAGGAGGCAGAGGGGCAACAGTGAAATAGTGTAGGTAGACGAATGCCTGGCTGGTTGTAATGAGTTCTTTGTATTGTCCCAATTGTAGTCTGCGCTGATCGCCACTTTTACCAGTTAGAATGTTTTAGCAACTGGAGCTAATTACCTTGAATTCTCTGTGCGATTGAGTGTCGAGTCCTCTCTACTGAAACAATCGCGCTGATCGTGTCCTGACAATTTCTGTGTGCTGAATCTCCCAATTAAAGTTTCATCCATATCATATCAATAATTTAAACTTTTCAGATTGATAGCTTTGGAATGGGAGCTCCATTATTTGGAGGAAGTAGTACTGTTGGAGAAAAGAAAAAAAAAGGTGAGCTTAGGTTAGAAAGCTACACCTGCTATTTCAGTGTCACAGGTTGTAGCTACATGTTGATTGCATGTGTTACCTGTTGAATCATTAAAAACAAAAAGGGGGCAGCATATTAAAGTGTATTAAAGCGCTAACCATAGCCAACTGTAGCTGATGTTAGTTTTGTTAGCCTAGTTAGCCTTGCAGCTAGCAGTCCGGTCAGGAAGTTTGGAATGTTTTCAGCCAAAATTTGTACTTATTGCACGATTACAAGTTGCAGCGTGTTTGCACCTGATGCCCACCGTTCCTCTATCTATTCAGCAGTAGCATAAGTCTTGGACAGCCAGACTTAGCGTCACACTTTATTTTAGCTAGTGCTGGATGTTGGAAGCAAAGTGAAGCGGGGAAAAAGGATTAGAAAGGATTTCAAAATGGATCAGATAAAACACCACCGAACCAAAACTGTGGTCCCAGCATTGTGTCCGCAGGGATCTATGCAGCATGTCTGCATCCAAGCTTGTGTAGCTGACTAAGAGACACAGGCAGAGAGTCTATGGGACTATGTCTGGCAAGTGTCCAGTCTGGCAGAGGGGAAAAGGACAAGGTGTCTCACCCTGTAGCTCCCCATCATGTGCAGCTACAAAAAAACTAATAAGGTCTGAAGCGCTTCCTCTCTCCTCTGCAGCCTTTTCTGCTTCGCTGTGGAAACGAAGGCGTTTTTTTTCTGTCCCTGCAGGAGTACACTGATGACTCTCTTGCACTTCTCTTCCACCAAAGGAAGAAAGAGAGGGAGTCCCCACACTGGATATTACAAGCTCCGAGCTATTTAATGAGGCAATGTGTTAACCATCAAGGGTCAGGATACATTCAAAGGTGATACGAAAGAGGCATTTCACAGATAGTGAAGCATCTACGAAATCTGCTAAACAAGCAAACAGCAATCAGGAAAAGACACTCAACTGAACAACATTTCAAGGAGTGCACGATGGACAGCCAGGCAGACAGAAGAAAGAAACACAGACATAAAATAGCTGCAGGAAAAGAAGCGAGAAGAAGGGAAGACTGCGAGAGAATCAGCCGTGTAGGTGCGGGGGAATAGCTTCAGCAGTCCATGCCGCTCTGTAACAAGCGGGCCGGCTGCTGACATTTGGCATTGATTGTGTTGTTTTATGGGCATTCGTCAGTTAAACCCCTATTGGACAATTACAGAGAGAGCCTGCTTAGCCCTGCAGGGGGGGTCGCGACTTTGATCTCTCCTTGCTTTTCCCCTTTTCGCTCGGTGGAAAACCCGCGGAAACAAAGGCGGAAAGGTGATGCACCTCCAATTGGCCCCGAGCAGAAAGGAAACTAGAAGCAGCTGTTTGCACGGAGCATGGATGGAGAGAGGTGGAAAGAGAGATACAGAAAGAAAGAAAGAAAGAAAGAAAGAAAGAAAGACAGGAAATGGGAAAAGGAGGGATGAGATGGAGAGAAAAAGATAAAGCAAATGAAAGAAGAAATGTGGTGGGAAATAAGCGAGAGAATGCTTCATTAAGTAAAAGGAAAGCTCCATTAGGTAATTTTCTGAAAGCCTGTGATATCTGCACACTGCGGTGCAGAAGTCAATGCAAACCACCAACACACACTATCACAATTCAATGAGAAAACGTGATCATTCAGCATGTATGCTGTATTATATCACTGTCGTTGTGTCAATTTTTGTCCTCAGCGACTATGATTTCCCTCCATCCTGCCATTTACGCATGCCAGCGATGGTTTTGTGAGTGTTGATAATCTATGCTGTAATATATAGGACATCGTGCATTAGTGCTGTTAATGAGTGTGTTGTACGAGAGGAAACGGTAATCTGATTGTCAGCCAGTTTCTAATTCCCAGACTGAAGGGTGCAGATTAAGGCTTACATGTTTGCATGACTAGACAGGTTTTCTGCTGCCCTTTAATCCAGCAGGGAGTATCACTGGGCTTTCAGATGTACATGTGTGGGACGTGCACCGCAAGACTATGTATCAAGTTCATGTTCCATGAATGTTGATGCATTTTCTACCGTGTGCGTCTTCAGTCAGACAGCAGCAGTTTCTTAGCCTTTACAAAGTTGGGGGACTCATAAGAGAAAGATTAAGAGCAGAGATGCAGAGATGTCCTGATCTTTAATCATTCATACTGTATATTAGGACCGAAACTCCCAATTATTTTCATCATTGATAAAACTGCCCATTCATTTGATTGTTTATCGATTATTCTTTAAGTCTATGAAATGTCAAAGAATTGAGAGAAATTGTCAGTACAATTTCCCAGAGACCAATGTGACTTCTCAAGATTGCTAAATTGAGTCAACCTACAGTCCAAAACCCAAAGACTCTTCATTTGTTGTCATGATCAACCAATAAAAGCAGAAAACCCCTGACATTTAAGAAGCTGGAACAAGGAAAGGTTTCACATTTTGTGCTTGTTGTTACAGAAACAACCGATTATCAAATAGTTGCCGACTCACTTTCGATCGACTAATCATTGCAGCTCACTACATAACTGGGTCAAGAACATAAAACACTGGATCCTACTATGCAACGACTGACTGGTTAACATCCATGTCTCTCCAACTACTGGAGACTTGACAGAACTCCTCCAGAGCCACAGAAGACATTTACTATCTGTATTCATAGTCGGTGACTAGAAAAGATGACCTGTGAAATTGGTGTAATGCTCCTTTTAATGTCCAAAGTAGAGCACCACTAGATCTGGACAAATTCTATCTGCAAGGCTCTTTTGGGTCATTCTGATGTTAATCTTCATAGACGCCATGTTGCCTTGTGGTCTTAACCATTGGGTCCATAAACCAGGTCTTTCTTTCCATCCCACCCCCCCCAACCTCACCCCGGTCCCTCTGTGAGCTGACTGTGATTAACGGCCTGTGCAGCTGAGCTGGGATACGTAGAAAAGCCAGAAAACACACCGGCAAGCACTTACACAACAAGGCCAAAGGCCTGTGGTGAGCGGTTAGCGGTGGACGCTAGCTAGCACAGTTTCCCATCCAGACGACATGCTCGGTGACTGCGACAAGACAGGCCATAGTAATGTAGAGCCAAGATGGCCACTGTTCAAAAAGGGCAGGCAGTTACACATGGGGAGAAACAAGTCACCGGGATTCATGAAAGGGATTTTCCGAGTTCTTTTTTTCCAAGAGCTGTCAGTCACCAGAGGAGGAAAAGAGGAAAGATTGCGGCTGGATGTTTGGCAAAAGAAGTACACAAGCACACAGACAAAAAGGAGAAGAAATAAACAGAAGCGGGGACGAGTAACTGCACTCTGGAGGGCTGCGAGTTTGTGTTTATGTGTGTTTGTATCTGTATGTCTGTCTGCAGGGTCCAGTTATGATCACACAGTCTGCTACCACTCACCCAAAGGTTAGCTCGAACGTCCGGAAAAGCCCCCCACCCCACGCCGGGCCTCGAGCAAACAGACAAGGGACACATCTTTAAAACACTTTTTTTCCACACACATATATAAAAAGGCCCATGTTACAGTGTAGCAGCCCACAAACCAAGCCAGGCGGTTTGACTCTTGCTGGGTAGCTTGCTGGAGCTGCTCCACCCTCCTGCCCACTGCCAACCGAGTAATGCCACGCCAGCTTCTGAGACAGGCTGGATTTCTACAGAAAACACAGGGTGCAAGACCACCAGAAAAAAAATAAAATGACTGCCACGCTCTTAAAATATAAACTTACGAGCATTTTGTTTGACCACGTTCATGAGTGTTTACGTTTGAATCATTCAGCTGTGAGTTGTTTTTTTTTTTTGCACGTTTGACAGAACATTTCGGAGTGTGATCGTGTGGCGTAGGGATTTTATAAATGTGGCGACAGACTCGATATGATTTCACATCAAACTCAAACTCTTGAGTAAACTACCTTTTTCCCTTTTTTTCTCAAAATCAAAAAGGAAGTTTTCTGATCCCGGCAAAGGGGAACAAAGGGGACTGTTTTTTCGCCTGCGTAATTGGTCCGAGCAGGTTGCACCACCCCAGTGAAAGGCTGAGCTGAGCACCCAGCTGGCAGGAAAAGGCCGATCTGCCCCCCTCAACTCCACCTCCACCTCCACCTCTTCTCCTTATCCTCTTCTCTTCTTTCCACCACTCGGAGCCTGACTGTGAGCCTGCAGCTCCCTGCGTGTTGGCTGAGGCAACCGAGGCGTTCTTTGCCAAGCGCACTCGGCAGCGCACACTGAACAGGTCTTTTTTCGGAGCTATGGTATCTCCCCTCCTCCCTTCCTCCCCAACCCCTCAGTGTGAAAAGGGGGTCATTGTGCCACGCAGGACTACTGTAAAGCACGTGTGGTTGCCGGAGGTCCCGCAAAACTGAATCTCTCACAGTGTCTCGTGAGCCTGATTTACCCATCCCTCCTTTTCATCTTCCGCTCCCCAGCCTATTTGTAACAAGCACACACATGGTGACACACGCTAAATCACATGGTGCAAGCAATGACTGCACACACACACATAGGAACAGGAAGAAATACACAGCCCCGGATTGTCTCTGGCATCGTTGCCATCTCCACTGATTGCCCACTTGTGACAGGATTTATGCTCAGGCCAAACATACACACACAGGCAACATGCCCGACTCTGACTTCCTGGGAAGCGTAAAGTGTGTATTCGCCATCATGACGATAAGCATCACACAGAGCGGCACCGATGACATCATCAGATTTAATCCGCAAGGGTCCCCTAGGGATACCCAACCCTTTTTTTCTCTGTGGCTTTGGGCTTTACATTCAAGATCCGAGGTAAATGTATTGTCATTTGTTTAAAAAAAATTAAAAAAAACTAAATAATGTTTTTTGTGTCCCTTGTTTTTGTGTGTTTCTGGTAAAAACAGCGGGTATTTTTCATGCTTTTTTTTAAGACTTTAGTCATGTGCAAATCAACTAGGAAACAGCTCTTCGTATAATTTATTCATGAACTACAAACTCCCGAAGTACCAACTGCTCTAAGAACGAGAGTTTGGTCGTGTTACTGTGAAAAACTAAAGTTCCAGTTAAGTTACCGGAAGCTGCAGCTCTATTTCACACAAGGTATCATGGGGATTGGAATATGGTAGATAGTTTGGAATGACTGGTCAACACTAGATCAGGCTTAGCTAGCTAATTTTACCCTTTTTGGTCCTTAGGCAAAAAAGTAATCAGCATAAGGTTTTGTAATTTGATGCATGTTGTGTCATTTTTGTGAAATGAAATAAAATCTTTTCAGTTTATGTTACCTTAAAAACAGAGTTTATCATTTTGTCAGGCGAGATGTGTTGACAATAGTCACTTTTACTCTTCACTGTAACCAAGCTAGCAACAAGGAAGCTAACAATGTCCGTGATAACTTTTAATTAATTTATTCTACTCTCTAAACTGAAACCGAACCAGTAAACCTCGCCACGGCCGGTCAAGTTTCGTCCACGAAAATTAAATTGCGGTGTTCAGTAAACTGAAGGAAATAGCCCCCATGAAACCCGTCCATAGTGACGCCCGTAGACCAAACTAAACCATACTTAGCTCGGTTTTAAAATACAAAATGAGGTGATAAATAACAGTCCGACCTGAGGGGCTGAAGACAGAGCGCGGGAGGTTGTTCCCCTCTAAAAATACAGCCGCTGACAGGACCCAGCTGAGGGAGGTGGAGGCTGTGGACAAAACAACCATTGAAGCTTTCAAAGGTCGCCCCGCTTTGGCATCCCCGCCCTCGCCGACACAAACCCACAGGTATTCCCTGTCTTAATGGCAGATTTCCCTTCAAATGAATCAATGGAAACGGCATATAAAGAGACATTTTTGGTTACCGTCCATTTCATTACAGAAGGTAGTGAAAGCTTCCTTTCTTCAACGAACTGACCTCAGTCAAACTTTCAGCGGGGAATATATGAGAGGGGTAAGGTTTTTGATTTTAAGTCAGTTTTTCAACAAATCTGATTTTCTTCCCTTTAGTCCTGTGGGAGAGAAACATTTTCATTGCTCCATTTTGCACCTTTTCTGCAACATCCGCCCACTGTGAAATCAATTTTCACGTCAATGTTCTACATCTAATGAGAATTTCCTTCAATCTTGCACAGATTTGCTTTCAGAAAGAGATAAAAAGATTTTTTGAAAAACTGACTCACGGTGAAGTGAAAGAGACTTGTCAGTCGTCTTACTCGGCGAGAGCGATCAAATGTTTGACGTAACATTGCTCATGTTTATTCAGTTTGGTTCAAAAAGGAAAATTTGGCAGCAGAAACATGTGCCTCTAAACATGTTTTTTTTTGCTATTTTGTTCACGAGCCTACAGCACTTTGCGCTGAATGACACTCGAGGGAGATGTCTTTATTTGAATATTTCACTCATTTTGTCTGTCTTTTTTTCTCTCGTAGTCTGCTCATCTCAGCTCAGCATGCAGACTTTTCATCCTGAACACCCCCCCATTGTATAAACAAAACACACCATGAAGCAATTACTACTGTTGATGGCATGCGGTGAAGAGAACAGAAGAGAAGAGTATTGATCAGAGCTCTGGCTGATGGTGCGACTCCTCCAGATTCAGGTCAACCATTGGCAGGACACGTCCTTCTTCCGTGACCTCAACTCGAGCTACCGCGCAGCAACTCACGCGGGCGCACCTATCGCTGAAGGCAAAGCGGCCTCAAGATATAAGAGTAAACATCAAGCGTGTGTCTTTGTGTGCGAGCCGGAGTCTGTGTGTTTCTGTTACGCAACGGGAGAGTTCTTCCCATCTGTGCCTCTCTGCAGCCCCCGCATCCCTGACCGATGAAGCGAGAAACGACAGCTCTGCCTTGCACTCTGCCTCCCTCAGTCTCCCTCACAACACCGTCCCACTCCTCATTATTATCATCCTGTCCGCCCACCGAAAACACACTCAAACTCAAAAACTCTCCGTCCCTTACTATCCCCTCTCTCTCCCCATTCTGGTTGGCTGAAACGATACACCGCCAAGGGGGGCCCTGAAATGATGCAATATTCATCCTCGTCATCACCTTCACTGTCAACATCACGGCCGTCTGCCCTCGGCTTAAAACCGCAGCTAGAAAACAAGACCACTCCGCAGGGTGTCCAACCAATACTTTCCTTCTTATGCTCAAATTCCA
>OMLP01044564.1:16257-41272 GCA_900302685.1 Spondyliosoma cantharus
GCTCTTCCGGCTCGCCTAACTCCCCACAGGGCTCAGTGTTGTGGAAAAGATGTTAAAACAAAGAGAGCAGACAGTGCAGCGATAATCCTAAACATAGCAGCTGGGGAATTAGCTAGCCATTTGCCGGGGACTCACTATCTGGGTTTGGTGCTAACTGTGCACAATCTTAATTGCTCTTACAGCTACCAATGTGACTGTTGGTGGCGAAGGGAATGGTAATTAAAAACTTTCACTGCAAATATGTCTGAGGTGGTTTTTGTATTTTCCGGACAGGATGCGATCCTGGACCTGTCTGGTGATTGCATCCTGCCTGGAGAAACATTTTAGCTGATTCTACCAGGGGCCGCAATGTTGTTGGGTGTACTCAAATAAATGAATTATAGATGCACATGGACCTGTTTTCTGTTCAGGATATTTAGGCAGGGAGCAGGGTCGGGTTTCAGACGGTAATGCTACCCAGAATTATGACAGAAATGTGTTTAGCACTGAATCACACATCAGAACAGCATAACATTAATGCTATTTACCTTTCACTAACTTTATTGTACAGGGTTACGGGCCAGGACTAGGGTTGAGGGTTAACGTTTAGGGTTGAGGTTTAGGGTTTGGGTATATGTCACATGCACACTTACGGTAGGTGTAAGCAAAAACCATGAGTTGTGCTCACACAAATTCCCTATGTCTCTTCTACAGTATTCTCAGAACCCCATCTAACACTCACTACTACTACTACTAACACTACTACCACACACTCACACTAATTCTCTCTTCCACCATCTATCTGACTACCTCGTCCACTCCTTCCAGTTCACCCTGGCACAGGAACAAGCATCTGATGCCTGCGCCCTGCTGCCCGTCTGGTCCAGAAGGGCGCCAGTCCAAAATCTCTTACAATATATATGTATGTTCTATTCTGTACATGCGACATCTATTGCATGTTGGTCCGTCCTGGGAGAGGGATCCTTTCCTCTGTGCCCCTTCCTGAGGTTTCTTCCATCTTTTTCCCCCTATTAAAAGTTTTTTTTTTCTCAATATGGCAAGTTTTCCCTCGCTCTAATCGAGGGACTAGGAACAGAGGGTGTCGTTCACTGTACAGTTTGTAAAGCCCACTGAGGCAATGTGATTGTGACTTTGGAGCTATATAAATACAATTGATTTGATTTGATTTGATATAGTCGACGCCAAAACACCACTCACTTCAACAGTACATGCAAAATGTGCACAACTGCAGCAAACCGCACCTTGGTAAACATCACTCTATGCCTAAAGATTATGTCAAATATTTGAACTACCCGAGCAGTGTTTGGTTTCACATCTTCCGAGCTGGCACAACCTCTACAGTGGAAACTCTACTGAGGAATTACAACAGACTAAGCCCTCCTAATGTGCTCCTTCGAGCAACACACTCCACTCTCGTTGGGCTTGAGCATGGCAGCCAAGATCACCAGTGCTTATGTCTTTAGCTCCAGGCTGCACATCTATCTCCTAGCTGCTGTTCTATTACAGGTGTCGTCGCTCCGAGGCTGCAATTTACTTGTTAGGGATACTGAGGGTAATTGTTTGGATTTCTTTTGTCCTGGTCTGTGCTAAAAAGCTGGTGAGAAAGTCTGAGAAAATCTACTCGGTCACGTTTCAGGCAGGCAGACAGACACCTGTGATTGGAATTCCATACTCCGAGCCGCAGGAGTCGTCTGAGAGAGGCTAGACCTGCAGTTTCAACCCAGACTGACCGCATTTATTGTTCACCCACCGGCTGACATTCCAGGAATAAGCAGAGGTGGATCTTACATCTGTCTCCCACACAAGGCCATCCAAAGGACAATCAGTCCGGCGTGGTTTGCCCGCACACGCGCACGCACATAATCAATCATGTCGATATTTGGCTGCTATGTGGTTTTAAGAGGAAAGGCATATTATGTGAAAAAAGAGGTTCCATTGCTTTTTTGCTTCCAAAAAAGCAATGGAACAGATGCCAACATAATTCCAGCATGACTAAATAACACTCATTCACTCAGGCTTTCATTCATTTTTCCTTCCTTCACACACATCCAGGCGTAGTCAGTGCCAGTATGAGCTCTGAAAAACAGCCTTTGCAATCCAGCCCACGTACTTTCACCACAACAAACAATAGAAACAGCAGCCACCACTCACCTAGGTGGTCTCCATGAAAGCTGTTGTCGTGGGACGTTCTACCATGGGGCATGAGGTCATGATGGGCAGCAGGTGGCCAGATTTGACCGGTCTTGCGAACGCTCACAATAGTGGCTTCAGACATGACCACGTGGCCTCCCTGCTGCCGGTGGTGACGCTTCTGGGACTGCGGCGTTGGAGGGCTGCTGCTGTCAAAGGAGTGCTGAGAGTTCTGGGAGTTTTGGGATGGCGAGCGGCTCTTCTCTCTGAAGGGCCGGCGGAAAGCAGTGGTGGGACTGGGAGAGACGTGGCTCGACTGGCCTGAGGAGAAGTCCTCCTCGCTGGATGTCAGGTTCTCGTTGGAGCTGCAGTCCGGTGTGTAGCCGCCACCACCACCGACATCTTCAAAGCTCCCTGGGGAGTAGGAGCGCCGTGGCCAGGTCAAGAGGTGGTCGTCACCCCCCATTGTGACTCCACTGCCACCTACACCACCACCTCTCCCATCTCCACCACCACCTTCACCCATCATCACCCCGCCAACATAGACACTAGAGTAGGCCTGGAACTCAGAGGGCTGCCAAGGAGGAGGTGGAGGTTTGCCCCCATTGGCCCGCCCTGAATGTCGCTGGTTGGGTTCACCATCTTCATACTCAGCATCATAGCCACAGGTGCTCTCAGTAGACCGACCTCTGTACACAGGCCTGGCGCGGAGCTCCCCTGCCACTGTAGCCAGGTTACCTGGGAGTGAGTGAAGCGATCTCTTTCGCTCCATCTGCATAGCCTGGCTGCCCAGGGTGCTGATCTTCTCTGAGACTTCACGGTCGTTGACCCTCACTAAACCCCTCTCATGATGGAATTCCATGTTGGAGTAGAATGGTGGAGGAGGTAGTGGCAGCTGCTTCTCCTGGCCCTTGGCTACATCGCCTGCAGAGTGAGAGTTGGCCCGTTTGATCCTCTCAAAGTTGGACCTCAGAGCTGCCACACCAAGTCCCATCCCTAGCTTGTCCTTGGGGTCAATGGGCAGGTCCTTGTCTGGGGGCGGAAGGGTGGGCCTGCGAGGGGACACGGATATGCCGCCTCTCTGCTTGGATGGCGAGAGGCCATCTAGGTTGTCACAGGACGTCGACTCAGCCTGTTGGGGCACCTCGAAGGCTGACTCCAGGCCATCTCCGTGGGAGGCAGACTTCCTGGCTGGTGGAGGCCGGGGTTTTGACCTGCCAGCTCCATCTCCAAGAGGCTGATACCGGCTCCTGTCCCCAACACCCCCGGTGCAACCACCATACCCCCCACCACCTACGACTACTCCAACTCCACCCGTCTCCTGCATGTGCGGCTGCTGGGACTGGCACTCAGCGCCCTGTGTGGCTGCAGGGTCCACCCCCTCATTCAGAGGCGTCTTCCTGAAGCCCCACCGCTGCTTGTCATAGCTCTTCCTCTCTTTTGCCAGAAGGGTCTGCAGGTAGATCATACGGAAACGCTCCTTGTTCACCTCCTGCTCCAGGCGCCTGATGGACGCTTTGCACTTCTCCAGCTCCTGCTCAATGCCTCCGACTGAGCGCAGCTCCATCTTGGGGGGTTCTGACTCTGGAAACTGCGCCTTCCACGCTTCGATGAAACCCACAGGCTCCACCATACTGTTTAAATGATCTCTATGAGAAATCTTGGCTCACACACACACACAGGATGAATGATGCCACAGGGCTCACGGTTAGTCCTCTCTTTGGGTCCTCACAACAATGGCCACCTACAGTCACAAAGCAGTTTTTACAACAGGCCTTTAGGTAAGCCGTTCGGATACGCACAGTCTAATTGCTGACACTTGTCGTGGGCTGCGCAGATGCAACAATACATCCCATTCTGAACAAGAGAAACCGGCTGTTCAGGCAGAGGAAGAGCTGGGAGCGAGTGAGGCATGAACAGGAATAAAAAGCTGCTATGTCGCTCGACTTTCTCATGCATTGTTCCAGAAAAGGCCACTTTTCAGGAGAAGAATTTCTCTCAAAATCTCAGCCTCGACACAATGACAGCATCTGTCACTGGTGGTCTGGCTCCAAAGAAGAGAAGAAGAAAAAAAAATTGAAAAAATAAAGAAAGTGTTTTTAATCCAACTAGGTTTTACTCACTGTCTGTGTTTCGCATTCCGGGATTCACCTCTTGCCCATTCATACGGCATTAATCCCAGGTAGCGCTGGTGCTCCGGACCAGGCGCCTTTGTACCAGCGGCGCTCAAGGAGAATGGATAAAAAGCGCAAAACACAAGCGACGACCACATCTGAGTTTCTCAAGGAGGAACGCGATCGAGCTGGTAAAGGGGATCCGGGAGGAAGAGAAATAAAAGCACACAAAAAAAGATGGTGTCGTTATCCCATTTTTCTCCCACGGCACGTCTGCGGCATTATGATTTTTTTCGGTGTTCTTTTCCAGCTTTCTCCCGTTTTCTCCGGCCGTGATGATGGTGCTGCTGTGTGCGCTCCCATCTCAGGCCAGCAACACTGGAGGGGCTGCGAGAGTGGGAGGGACCAGGGTGACAGTGAGCCTGCTGGTTAAAGAGACAGAGCAGGGAGGCAGGCAGGCAGACCCCTCAGATCAGCATCAGGTCCTGCTTTAATTCTCCAGCCTGTGAAATGCTACTGATTAAACCTATTTTCATACATTAAGAAGGAGACTTTTTTTTTATCTCCATATAAATAGCAGGCTTATATATCCTCCCAAGTGCTACACTGCTGGAAAATCCTGACACATTTGGCTTTTTAAAAAAAAAAAAAAAAAAAAATCATTAAGTTGCATGATTATTGGTTTCTCTCACAGCAAATTCAGCCCTAAACATCAACATATCTTCAGAAATACAAACTACCACTACTCCCAATAATGAGCCCTTCATTAACTAACGAACTTAACTACCAGTAATGATACTCTCAGTGTATTACTCCTTCTAGGTTTCTTCAAAAGCCAGCGGTTGTACCTGATAAGCAGGTGTTGAGGAAACATGACAGAGTGCTGTTGGTATTTAACCCGCCACTGCCATCTAGTGGACTGATTTCATACACGTATGTGTGATTTTTTTGTTTCCATTTTAAAGACACAAAATATCTTTAAAGGTGTCACTAAAGGGGCTCTCTGACTGGCTGCAGGGTCTCCACAGGTATCAGACGCCTACATTTTTAAAGGTGCAGTGCGTAGTTTGGGGGAAGAAATTCTAACCAGAAGAGAAATAAAAAAACAAAATAAACAAACCTTCTCTTCTTTTTTCCTGACTGAATAAACAATATTGTACTGTTTAACTTTGTTTATATGTGGCGGACCCTGCGACCTTTCTGGCTTCAAACAGTGTTTTCCACTGAGAACAGCCTGTTTATTCAGCTATGGACAAGATAGTTTGTATTATTACCTTACTAACGAGGTAATAATACAGGCTGAGTTGAGTTTGAATTTCTTCTTCAAAACTACATAGCGCCCCTTTAATGCTAGTTATTTTTAAACCACTTTTAAGACAAATTAAAAAATATTTCACTTGTTCAAGCATCTCGGGTTCGTATAAAGGTAAACTGTATATGTATGGTCCAGTGCAGAGGAAGGTTTAATGTGGAAATATGGTTATTAGAGCGAATAAGGTTAATCTGCATGTTGCCAACATATAAGTGCAAGTATAAATGACAAGACAGAATCAGGTTCAGTGGTAGATTTAAAGATATGCAGATGGAAATGTCTACTCTCATGCAGAAAAAAAGAGAAAATATATCAAAAGTTGGGTAACTTAAATTAAATGGTTGTAGCAAGCAATCAAGACTATTTCATGACTTTCAAGGCCCATTTATAAAATTGAATTTTACATTTTAAAAGGTGCAATATTTAAGAACTGGCAAACTGCCCTTGCCCTTAGCTAGGTAGCTCAGTTAGCAGTGCAGCTAGTGGTTTGGACCGCGGAAGTGTTAAAACAGAGCTTTGGACCAAGACTGGTTGGAACTAACGCATGCTAACTTCATTAGATATCTCTACAACTCAATACACAAGCATCATAATTCAAATTCTGTTGATAATTTTAGTTAATTTTTGAACATTCTCAACTAAAATTGTTACATATTGCCGTACAAGAAGTCATCACTCACTTCACTGAAATACAAAGAAGCAAAAAGACAGTTCAAATACTATATTGTTTTATTTACCTGAAACCACAACCTCAGTAATGCATGTACAATCATCATTCGTCATCAATAATGATCGTCTTTTTACATATGGTTAATATTGTTCTTCGACCAGGTGTCTCTGAGAGGACTGCACGAGCCCCCTCACATTAGATCACAGTTTTACAGCAGTTGTTTAAGGATACATGATAATAATATCAATAATAATAATGCAGAGGCAATAAGAAAACAGGAGAACACTGTTGTATTGCAGGATTACCAATGAATCAAAGTGTCAGTCTGCTGTCCTCATTGCAAAGGACTTATTCACCAGAAAGTAAAAAGATCAATCATCAGTGATCAGTCGGAAAAAATTAAAGGTTAAAAAAGAAAAAAAACTCAAGTAGAGCACAGTCAAGTTCAGCATGAGTCGTTCCTCCACGTCTAATATTGTGCAAAGAACCCAAACCGTTACAATAAAAACAGTGATTTCCTAATATCCGCGACGTATCATCTTAAAACCATCTTTAATATGTAATTTGAGTATTATACATTAGAATCTATAAATACAAATTGCAAAGCCTACATACAGCATAAACACATGCATGAATGTTTTGTACACAGATGTACAGCTAAGACCATTCGACCCAGTGTTTTTAAAGATTTCTCTATGTGACAAGAAATTGGAAACGAGTTCTTCATGCAAGGAGGAGAGCCGACGGTGTTGAGAACTTTACCCGCACACAAAAACTGGAATAGTGACGTATTGATATAACATCTGCACACAGAGGTATAAGTGTGTTAAGAAGTGTGTGTGTGTTTTGGTGCGTATGGGCAAAGGGAACTGTGTTTTTCAGCCCCGACCCCACCCTTTAAGTATACCCTTATGTATTTGG
This sequence comes from Spondyliosoma cantharus, assembly GCA_900302685.1. Taxonomy (NCBI): domain Eukaryota; kingdom Metazoa; phylum Chordata; class Actinopteri; order Spariformes; family Sparidae; genus Spondyliosoma; species Spondyliosoma cantharus. Next base: position 23,405 of record OMLP01044564.1, read on the forward strand.
TCTTATTACTGTGAAACATGTCCGTTTTTTGTTTTTCTTTTGTGTCTGTGCAAGGGTACACACACACTGCTGGTCATCACGGTGTCTGAGGTGTGTAAAGTTAAGAGTGAGCACACATGCTGGACGGCAGGAAGACTCCAGTCTCGTTAAAAGTTTGCGGAGGTTTTATGAAAGCCAACCTAAAAAGAGAAGAAAAAAAAACCATTAGTAACAAACACTTTTTAAAAACAATTGCATTTGAGAATTGTACACTTTTTCCTTGATTATACTATCAAGAGTAGGTATTGGACTTGTGGATATAAGCAGGTGCCGGGGGGGTGAAAAGAACAGCACACAGTGACATTCACAATAGTGGCATGTGATCTAAAAGTCTCTGCTGTCCTTTTGTTCCATCAGATTCTGCTGTAGTGTGAAAAAAGCAAATGGATACTCACTCTACTGACAGGGGAGCCAATGGAAGGCATTGAGGAAGAAAAAGCACACAGTTGTTGTAAAGTGGAACAAAAACACACAGCGAGCAAAAACCCAGGCTTCTACCCAAAAAACATGCTTTTAGTTGGGGGTGTTTTTTTTTTTTTCTCCATACAAAGTAAGAGTTCTAAGATGAGTGCAGTTGACTGTATGGGGCCTGGATCTAACATGTATACACTACCACAAAGTAGTCCAGCACAAACTAAGATCTAAATATTAAAGCCTGTAAGAGTCAAATATACACATGAGCTGGTTCTCTTGTGTCGCGAGTGTCTCCTGCTCGTTATGTTGTGCCAAGGAAACTGAAGCATTCATATGTATGAAATGAGTTGTATTCAAGTATTATATGTACATACAAAAAACACTGGATATGAAGACTGTTGAAAACCACTGGCCTCATCAAATAAAGACAGAAAACACTTTGATTCAAAGGGTTTATGAGTGTATTTTTCTTTGAAGTAAAAAACAACATTTTGGGTTCTTATTTGCAATTCAAGTTCATTTTGAGTACTATTAGTATTTTTTTCTTCAGATTTTAATGATAATGTCCTTTGAATCAAACGCCATGGCGATGGTTAAACATAACATCATCCCCACTCAGCTCTGTCTCCAAAGCAAAAACACAAATAAAGTTAATGAATGTCAAAAAAAATCAATACAAACAAAATATATCCTTAAAAATGTTAGAGGGAAGGAAAATTTTGTTCTGTTTTCTGCACAAGCAAATAGGGGCACACCTCAGATGTTACGCTTTAGCAAGTCTGTTAAGGAACAGCATCTAGAGATGAGCAAAACAAAAATCTTTTTATCATATTGAGGTAGCTGTGCTCTGCCCAGTGCAGAAAAACTGGCTTATTTTCAATTCATTGTTTAAAAAAAAAAAAAACATCCAGGAAGTTATTTTATACTCGAACATGGGGGGCACACAATTAAATTAGAAATGAGAAACCACATAGAGTTCATGCGTTGTCACAGGACATGCGGATTTTTGTTTTTTTTTAGGATTTTGTTTTCTTTTGTTTCAGCGGAGCATTCAAAACGTTCACTCCCAAACCTTTCCCCCGTCCTTGTCTGCACCACGGAGCTTCTCCTTCTCTGAAAGAGTTCTGAGATTATACTGAAGACACAATGGTAAACATTAGAAAATAAATCAAGGCGGTAATGTCTAAGCCACGCCGGTCAAAAAATCTACATAGCCATTAAAAAAAAAAGTTGCATAAAATTCAATCTCTGTACAGATCAACTGATTCTGATATCTTAATTTCCTTGGAGAGGGATGCTAAACAAACAAATCTTCTGTAGTGACATGAGACAAATGATATTCCCAAAATCATTAAAATATAAACCTTAAAGGCAATATTGACATTAAGAAAAAGAATGGCAATAGTATATTTTCTCTCAAACCAGCAACAAAGTCCAAAGCTATGGGAGTGATGGTCTTCTAACACTCGCATTTAAAGCCTCACCTGTTCTCAAATCCTACCCCAACTCAAACCAGGTGACCTCTCAATGTTATCATCTTATATTATTTGTTACGTTTTAAAGTTGGTCCTTCTCATACACACACACGGTAGGCACGCACAAGTACACACGCTAACTCTACAAACACGCACACACGCTAACTACGCACATGTGGGAAGGCAGGGGGGGAAGGGAGATGAAAGGGGGAAGTGATGGTGGGGGTGGGGGAATGGAAAAGTCGAGATTGTGCTCAAGTCAGTCAGGACCAGAACATGTCGGCCATGTTAGTGTCGGAGCTGTAGATCCAGAGGACCAAGGGGAGGGAAACGGCCACAAAAGGCCAGGAGATGCCCTCCATGCATGCAGTGAGGCAGCAGCCTTTGGAGCTGGCAGGCTTCTCCAGTTCTTTACCAGGCTCCAGGTAGTTCCTGGCGGCAAACTTGAGGAACTCGTCCAAAAGAATGACAGGCAGTGAGATCTTGAGCACCATCAGCCACTGTGTCAGGTTCAGAGGGGTGATCTGGAAGATGATCTGAAAAGGAGCACACGAGAAAGAAGTCAAGCAGTTTAACTACATGTTTGACCGCAAAATAAATCATCCTTGTATCGTGACACTGCTTTTGTGCCATCTCGCCCCTTATTACCCAGTATCACATTCTGTAATTCAAACTAAAACAATATGTTTCTCACTGGAAGAGGCTCCACATAGAGGATGAGGAAGTGAAGGGACATGGAGAGGCAGATGGCTCCCAGTAGCCACACGTTCTCCCAGGGAGGCATCCTTAGCAGGGACTGGTTCTCTGACACACTGAGCAACAAAGGCACAAAATTTAGACACGTTTGTTAAGAAGTCCCACGCTGACTTCGGACAGAGATGTTAAAGCACAGGCATTCAGAAATGTTAATAAAACTACTCACCTGTTCAGAGCATTGCACATCTCAATGGTGACCAGCACAGACAAGGCCATGGTCATTGGGTAAGGAGACTCAAAGATCTTGCAGTCCAGATCCGTGAAGTCTGGGTTCTCTGGACCACACTGCAGGAAGTGGCTCTGTAGAAAAGTGGTAGAGCAGATGAAAGCATATTGACTTATATTTGTGTGTCTGAGTGAGCCTAATTAAGCGTGATAGTTTGGGCTAAAAATCATACCAGCTGGTAAAAGGTGATCCTTGGTCCATCCTCAGCAGCAACAAACCACCAGGCAGCAGCACCAACAGTGGCAGCACCCACATAACCTGGTGATGCAAACCAAAACGTCGATCAAACACACACTCAGTGACACTGGTGACATAAATTCAAGGTAAATTGCAATTAGATGAGAGCATTGTCTAATGGCATTCTCTCAACTTTCATGTGGTGCTAATGGAGCAGATTTAAGCTTGTTAATTGCTAGCTTTAACACCGACTATGTGGCACTGCCAAGACTTAAAACCACATGCTGATGGGTTCATGTTTCCCCAGTGTTTCCTACCAATGTTTTGCACACAACAATAAAGAAAACGAAAAAGAACATCAGCAGGAAATCGCTCATTAAAAAATAGTTACATGCAGCAACCACTTACATCCGATGGCTAGGTATCTGAAGAAGAGCCATCCAGAGATGAGGGGCTCGCGGGCGTTGCGTGGCGGCTTGCTCATGATGTCCAAGTCAGGTGGGTTGAAGCCCAAAGCAGTGGCGGGCAAACCATCCGTCACCAGGTTGACCCAGAGAAGCTGGACAGGGATGAGGGCTTCGGGGAAGCCCAGAGCTGCAGTCAGGAAAATACTACACACAAAAGAAGCACGATTAGACAAGAGTACAAAAAAGTGTGATGTTAAGGTTTAGTGTGTGTATTTCAGAGGTTTTTACAGTCATCCTTACCAGACAACTTCGCCCACGTTTGAGGAGATGAGGTATCTGATGAACTGTTTCATGTTGTTATAAATGGCTCTGCCTTCCTCGACTGCAGCAACAATAGTGGAGAAGTTGTCATCAGCCAGCACCATCTCAGAGGCGGTCTTGGCCACAGCAGTGCCAGAGCCCATGGCAATACCAATTTCAGCCTTCTTTAGAGCAGGAGCGTCGTTTACTCCATCACCAGTCTGCAGAGAAGATAAGCCAGGGCAGGAAATTAAACACAGATTTTATAATGAAGTTCAGTATTTCACTGTGTATGGTTTTATTTCAGGATGATTTTATTTGTTTGGGGGCAAACTGTCCATGGATGAAGTGCATGTTTAAAATAGAATAAACGTAGAATAAATCATTTTTCTTACCATAGCGGTGATCTCATCATAGGACTGCAGAAACTCAACAATCTTGGATTTGTGTGAAGGCTCAACTCGGGCAAAGCAGCGGGCTTTGACCACAGCGTCTCTCTGCGCAGTAGGGGACAGGTCGTCAAACTCTCGGCCGGTGTACGCCATGCTGGAAACGTCATCGTCTTCTCCAAAAATACCAATACGTCTGCAGATGGCAACCGCCGTCCCTGAGGTACAAATAAGAGCAAAGGTAAGTATGTTTGACCATTTTCCTTGTGCGTGTCGTGGGAAAAAAGTTATAATAATCTGAATAAGCCAGATTTTCTCTCTGAGCAGATGAGACTCTTTCTACGTACCCTTGTTGTCTCCGGTGATCATAATTACTCGGATGCCTGCAAGACGGCAAAGTCTGATAGAGGCTGCCACCTCTGCTCTGGGTGGATCCAGCATGCCCACACAGCCAACGAACGTCAGATCAGTCTGGGAGATGGGAGGAAAAAATAGATTTGACAGTCAGATTTTTTAGCTTTTCTCTTTGACAGCCAACAATGTCACACCTGAAAAGTGAGACCGGGTCAATCCATCCTGGCTCTTACCTCGTATTCAATAAAGCGGGTAGAGTCTTCCAACACCAAGTCGTCTTTGCTCATGCTGCTGTCTCGGGTGGCCAGAGCCAGACAGCGCAGGGTGTCCCTGCCAGTTCCATATTCTCTGATCACAGACATCAGTTTTTCCTTGATGCCAGGGGTCAAGGGCACCTTGTTACTGCCTACACGGATGTGTGTGCACCTGTCAATCACTCCCTCGGGGGCACCCTGTGAGCAGGCACAGACAGGGGGATGATGAGGACACAAAACAAAACACATAACAGTATCTAAAAGAAACATTTTCATCTAGCATAACGTTATATTATGTAACACTTTTAGGAAACATTTCAAAACATCCATTACCCTTTAACAATAAAGAGCCACTCTTACATGATAATTATAGTACTATATGTTAATGAAAAGCATTTATTCTAATACCACATAGATTTTCAGAAAACAGGGCTGTCAACAATATCTTGTGAATGCAGCAATCATGTCATGATCATGTTCATGAATCTCTGAACCTTAAACAAGTTACTCAATCAAGTTTCTTACCTTTACAAACATCTTGCCAACAGAGGAACGGGCCTTATTAGGAGTGCAGTACACAGACATGGACTTCCTGTCTCTGGAAAATTCCAGTGTGAACTCTTTCTTCATCAGCTGTTTGATCACCTAAAGATATGATGACACACAGTTGCAATTAACATAAACAGTTTGTTGTCTATCTGAATTAGTTTTATCCTATCTGAATTACGTATAGAACATGAACAAGAAAAAGGAAATGACTGAAGGTTACATACAGAATTACAAGCGTTGGCTCTCTCAATCTTGGACAGGCCTTTAACATCTGTGTCGAACACATTCATCTTCTCCACCAGGCATGTGAGAGCGGTCTCTGTCGCCTCACCCACCTTCTCATACACTCCTTTGGCCTGGAAACAGAGAAAAATGAAAGACCACGTAGTCAGTCTTTATCAGAAGAAGTCACACAAAACATGTAATGTATTGTCAGCTGACGTACATTGGTGCTTCAAGATTATCTACCTATTAATGTAAATAAAATGTAATTTAAATGGTTCGCTACTAACCTCATTATAGTCCAATGAGGAATCATTACAGAGAGCACAGATAGAGGCCAGCTCCACCAGACCATCGTACTGGGAACATTTGACTGCTTTGCCGTCTTGGAACCTAAAAAAAACCCAGATGTAAACACAAAGTTACACGTGAGCCGATTCAATGAAGGAGGAGCATGTTGAGAAGCATTAAAAGCATTCCTTCTTATTGGTGAGAAAATAATTAATTTGATCATAGACGCATAATTTTCATCTTGTAGCACACAGGATACTCACACTTCTCCATCTGGGGCATATGTAGAGCCAGTAACAGTGAACTCCTTTAATGTACAGCTTTCATTCGCTGCCTGGTCAATGATGAACATCTAGAATCATAAACATTGTGGAGACAAAGAATCAGTACATAATTCTCAAAACACATCTAGACTCTGTGGGCAACACTTCCTTGTGCCCTACTTTAATTTCTGTATCAATCCCATTATATATGCAAGTCTAAATGCCAAAAAAGATGGCCACTGCATCCAGCAGGTGGCAGCAGACTGCTAACCACAAGAAGGAAGCCTTCAGATCATGATTACGCTTGGAACACAGAGCAGAGTATAATAATGAAATGCTGAGCCAAAGCAGACACTGGGCACTCTGGTGGGGAGGATCCATAAATGTCATCTTACAGCAAGGCAGACACACAATTCCTCTGTGCGCAGTCACACTACATGAACACACTGTATAAAAGTGAATCACTCTGAGGCGGAAATTGTTTGACCTTGAGTGTCCAAACCTTTGTGTAGGGAGACTGGATACACTGTCTGGTTAATTGAGCATCTTCTTGAATGAATGAATGAATGAATTTTGCCAATTCAAAGCACAACGGAGGGATTTTATTAAACGGCAAATAAACAATTATATTATTATAAGATTTTTCTCCACATCCAAATATGAGAGGCTGTTAATCTGCATAAGAATTTTGATATCAATCAAGGACAAATCAGAGAAACAAGCAAAAAGGTTTTGAGTCTGATAAACACAAGAGCTTCAACCGTGTCTGTCAAGGGTATACATTCACACATTCTTACATAAAAGCATTGGGGGGGGACAGAGCAGGGGGATGAAAATAGAAATATCTGGAAAAAAAAATAATGTGCTGGCGTAATGGATGCACTCCCCTCAGGGCAACAAAAAGCAGTGATGTCAGAGGCACTCCTACCCAAAACACAGGAGCAAGTAAGGAGTTGAATTGAAAAAGATTCAGCCCTTCGGGACAACTTTTGGTACTGCCCTATTCGGACAAGGGTGGCTGGATGCAGCTGATGCGTCAAGCACAAGCTTCTCTATTACCCAGCCAGAAATAGCATCCTGTGGTTACCAAAATGAGGCCGTCCAAAAACATGATTTTGTTTTCAAATTTGTGCAGGATGAGCAAGGCAAGAGATAGACAGAGGAGACGGAGAGAGAGAATCTTTCAACACAAGGTCAGTTATGCAACTCTACTGCTGATTCTGCTGCAAGTGACTAACTACTGCATACTGATCAGCATGCTGCCTGAACAAGAAGGGGGAGGAGAGCAGGACGAGGAGGGAAGAAAAAGAGGAGGGTGGCCGACATGAAAGATGGAGGGATGGAGCAGGATACAGATATATGAGGGGAATCTGAAGAATTGAGCTGTACGGCAACACTTAAAAGGAAATCATACACACTATATAAAGCTAAAATAGACAGTAAATATATAATAGTTCATATAGCTTCAAATCATTTTGTGCATAATAAATTGGAATATTAATATATACACTACATGTACACAGGCAGAGATAAACAAGATAGGAAAGAACAATTAAACCCTTTATTATCCATTATTAGCTTTTCAAAGTCAACACTGCTTACTGCTAAAAGAATCCTTACAGTCAGCAAAAGAATGTCAGGGTTGCTTTACTGCTCAGTAAAAACTTTAAATTAAAAAAGTTCTCAGATGTCAGGAAAGTAGCCAGCCCTTGCTCTTCTCCATGTATGGCAACTGTCTTAAAATACTGTTTATTTTTGGACCTCTCACCCATTTTTCATGAAGTTTGAAATGACCATTTCCCAGTGGATTGCAGACCTCGTTACCACCAACTGTGCTGTTACCCCTGGGGAGGATGTTTACAGCCATACACTGGCATCAGTGACACGTGGTGCCGACACTATGTGTATGCCACAAACAGATTCAAAGAACACTTAGAATACTTATTGTTGGGTTCGTGAGAATTTTGTTACTTAAGAGAATTTTGTCAGGATTCAGAAAGCGTGAGAGGACAAAGCTTTTAAGAGACGGATGACTCAGTCTAATCACCTGCAGCTTGAGCTACAGAGGGTACACTGGGTCTGCTGTTTAAATATTATGGTATGCCACTTAAATATTTTCCCTGCAAGGTACAAAGACAGGACTTACTTCACTAGTCCCATCTGCAATTACCTTTCAACAAACTCATTGAGTGAGACGCACTGAGCATGTCCCTTCACTGAGTGCTCATTTATCATACTTATCATAAGGGACTTTAGCTAGTATTCCTCAGCACGGGCTGATTATGAGAGTATTGTTGCGGAGTGATCAAAAGTGATCATTTACACATGTAAAGAACACCAAGTCTAAGGGCAGCACGAATGGCTATGATGTGCAGTTGCTAATCCTGTCTCATGCAGCTGTGTGGTCACAATCATTGATGGGCAATTATTTTTGTCCTACAATGGATCATTTCTTTAATGACAGACGTTTTGTTAACCTTATGCCGTACGATGTGAACTACTTACTAGCCTATTCAAGCACTGTAATCTGTTGACATTCTTAAGTACATGACAATTACTTACAAACATATGCTGGCGACTATGAAACCAGTGTAAATGTTGTTAGAAAAGCTAACAATGTCAACATCATTTAAGGTAAGCTACGCTGACTATTGAAGGTTAAAGAGTGGACTTCAAAAGCAACACATCTGATTTGCCTTTGAGGTAAATATGGGAATTCATATGGTAAATATAGGATTTCTGAACAATAGTTAAAGGTCCATTGTGTAGCATTTAGGGAGGCTATGACTCATAATCATGTTTCATTAGTGTATAATCATCTGAAACTAAGAATCGTTGTGTTTCTGTTGCCTGAACAGTAATGAAATAAGAAGTCAGAGGGTAATGACAAATGTTCTTTAACATTAAGTTTCATTTTCTGTCTCTTTTTCATGGATTTGTATTACCATAATGTGTTAAAGCTGTTGGTAGGTCACTGTTGTTATCCTATTCTAATGGCAGATTTCTGACTGGTTTCTCCAGACTATGATTGCCAAAGCTAACAGTCTCTTTTGCCCCCTTCAAACAATATTTCAAACCAAAAAAGCAACTTGTGTGTTTGTATCAGATTTATGAATAAATTCATGAAATTCACGAAAATAGTCTATCAATCTTTGTTGTCTCCGTTAGCTTTTCTCTTACCCTGCACACAGACATCTGATTGGTGGTCAACGTGCCAGTCTTGTCAGAGCAGATGACAGATGTACAGCCAAGGGTCTCCACAGAGGGCAAACTGCGGACAATGGCATTCTTCTTGGCCATGCGCCGTGTTCCCAGAGCCAGGCAAGTAGTGATGACAGCAGGCAGACCTGGAGAGAGAAAGCAACAGAGCCACAGGGGAAAAGGAGGATTAGATATCCAGGAGGAGAGGAGATAAACGGTTACAGAAAAAAATGGAGACAGCCATTTATTTCTTTAGTCAAGTGATTAAAATGTTACCCTTTGTCCCTGCATCATGAAGAATTAGAAAACAGCCCTATAAGTAGGATCTTCCAAAACCAACTGTCCCAACATCCTCTCGCAGCAACAAGCAAGTCATGGTAAGGACATGACTGCACGTGTGTAGCTCTCCAGCTTACCTTCAGGAATAGCTGCAACAGCCAAGGCCACAGCAATCTTGAAGTAGTAGACAGCGCCTCGGATCCAGGAGCCTCCATGGACAGGGTCATTGAAATGTCCAATATTGATGAGCCACACAGCAATGCAGATCAGTGTAATGACCTTGAAGTAAACAGCATTAGTTTAAATGTTAAGATTATATCAAAACCAATCAATTAGTCAAAAAGAAATAGCTGAGATAAATGGCAAGAAAATGCTGTATGAGAGAACAATGGAACTTAACTTACCTTGGATAGTTGCTGTCCGAACTCGTCCAGCTTCTGCTGCAGTGGTGTGCGCTCTTGCTCTGTTGATGCCATCTCATCCCGGATTTTGCCTATCTCTGTGTTGCCAGCTGTGGCCACCACTACACCAACAGCCTTTCCAGCTGCGATGTTGGTGCCCTGTGGTGGAGGAGTAGTGAAAAGAAAAGAAAACATATAACACATTGAGCTTCTGGGCATAGGGGTAAAACCAGTTTAACAACTATTGTCAGACACATATGAGATTCAGATTACAAGATGACATAGGAACATTTTTGTCTTCATAGATGTAGTCAGACTGGAAGCAAAAGGTGTAAAAGTAATACTGAACACTCTAAAAATGGTTTTGGGGTTCACTCACAGAAAAGAGCATGTTCTTCTTGTCCTGGTTGACAGCACGTGGGTCAGGCACCGGGTCAGTGTGTTTGATCACAGACACAGACTCTCCTGAAGGACGATGAAACAAGAGATGTGAAAAAGAGACAAGAAGTGAGAGAGTTTCTACATGGGAGGGCAAAGTTTTAGTTGCGATGCTTGGGCAGATGTGTGGAAAAGGCTTTGCAGCTGACTGAGCAGGCCCGACAATTACCAAATACTGCACCGCCACCGCCTTTCAAACCCAGTATCTGATGTGTGCTTGCACTGTGTGTGTCTGTGCGTGTAATCAACTGTGCATGGTCTGCGCTATTCTGATAGTGTAAGGCAGGGAGCATTTGACAAGCTGTATGGCCATGAATGGGGATGGGAAGAGGGGAGAAAAAAAATAGCTGAAACACTAAAATATCCCATGGAATTTGCTACCAATTAAGGCAGCAGAGCAAGACAAGAGACTTAAGGACTTAATTCACATGAATCTCTTCTCTCGCACATTATACATCCTTCCATCTTGCAATCTTTTCCATCGACATCAATGTGCAATTACCCATCTAAAGATTCACCCGTTTACTTACATCACTCACTTCTTTTTGTTTTGGTTTTGACTGAGCAGCCATGACAACAGGATGTAATGAGGGCATGTGCGTCAAAAAGGAGGAGGAAATTGTTAATTCGTGTTCTGTGTCTCGGTTGATCAAAAGAGGTCAGCTGCTATACAGGGAACATGTGAAATGTGTAATCAAGTGTAATGGGTGAGGATAAGCAGACACAAACATGAACTGACAGACATTCACAGACATAATGTAGTTAAACAATTTAAAAATTGTTTTACCTGTGAGAATTGATTGGTCTACCCTCAGAGTGGTTGACTTGATAGAAGTCAGCCTGATGTCTGCAGGCACTTTATCACCAACTGTGGACAGAAACAACAACGCACAAGAGACATTTAAGTACCTCTTCACAATTTAAAAGCATCTGTAAATGGCACTGACAACGGGTCGATAGATACTTTGTATAATACGAGCCATAAAAACAGATGAGCGGTGTCAAGACTTGATAGAGACTTGATGTCCTACATGTAAAAAGACACCTCTAAAGTGTTTTTAGTGCATTTTATCACAAAAGAGAGACAAAAACTTAAAGATAAATGCAATAAACAAACAAAGACGACCACACACAGACACTTGAGGCTTGGAGATAAAAATCAGCTATCGTGTTAATTCAACTCTCAGTCTCCCTGGGAGTAATAAAATAATCAAACTCAAGTTATTTGTTGGAGAAAGGATGAGGGAAAGTCATGCATTCAAAAATTATTAATGTTCCACTCATCTCATGTGCAAGACGCAAATAGACTGCTGCTCATTCTTTCCACTAACACATGACTTTAGCAAACTCCAGTAAAACAAATGTAAAATGTAAATATACACCAAATTCCAAACAAGTGCTTCCTCTGGAGAAAGAGGATAAGTCCCTTTAAAGCCGCTGACATTTATTAGCTTTTCTTAAAAAGTCTATAATCAAATAGTTTGACTCCTTGGTATTATTTGACATGTAGTTTGGGTCTGATCTGGGCAGATAAAAAGTGCTGATAAAGAATTCTTTCAGCCTTTGTAGTTTGATTAACCTTCTTCTGCATTCAGATTCACATCTGCTTCTTATTAGGGGTTTGCTTTAACAAAGCACATCTACGGGATCGTACTGGAAATACAAACAGACATTATATTACCTCTTGAAAGGTCAGATCCATGATGAAGAATTTAAAAATATAACCTAAGAAAATATTTTTTTAAAAAAGGAGTCTGTCAAGATTATTAGTCTTGTAATGCTCCCTGTATATTACTGTACTATTACGTTATGGGCCAACATAGCACCCAAAATTAATGGCTGACATTTTAATGAAAATGAAAACCAAAGTAAAATATTACTTTCAGCTTACAGTGAGACAAAACTTGAAAGGGTGAAGGTAAAAGAAATATAAAGCAATGACCCCGAGGCTCTTAAGAGATCCCTCTGTGGACAGTGGAGAGTGGTGACAGACATGTAAACCAACCCTTGGGCCTCTGCAGTGCCCTTCTGAGTGGAGAGGAAGAGAGGGGGGGGCCGAGGAGAGCAGAGAATGGGAAGAGGGATTAGATGAGTCCCGCAAAACACACGTCCAAAAATGGGAAAACTATTTTGATCAGTTGCAAACATGCTCCTGGATTGGGGGAGGGTAAATGATAAAAACTTATTTTTTAAGCAAGGAGAACCTGCTCTTCGTCACAGAGGTTAAAATAGAAAACGGCATGTCCTTGTGTACAGACTGTTCATTCATTCCCACCATTCTCATGAGTTTGTGACAGAGCTAAGCCACTGATGGAGACTGAAGTGAGGAAAATTCTACTCAACAACATCACTGCACTGTTTTACATCTTGCTTATTTTATGCCAATAATCCAAGATCTACGTTATTACTACTACTTTTAAGTGCACTGTAACATGTGGTTATGCTGACTCCTTGACTGTACCAGCTGCACTACCAAATTTGGTGCTCGACTTGACTAGACGCTGACAAAACCACTTCATCACCTGCCTTCAACCAGGATCCTTGTTAACTGACAGGAGATAGTGAAGGAAGAGGATGAACAAGCAGAGCATGAGAAAGGACACAAAGGAGATGAGGAACCACAGTCGCTGGAAATATTTAAGACCTGTGGGAAGATTCCAACAAAATGTCACCAATTTGAAAATCTCCTACCTTGAAGTTATAGCGAAACACCCACCTACTTCCCACACACCATATTATACTGGGAATAAGGTCACAGGAAGTAGAATAGTCCACTTTTGCATGCGACAGGGAATAGCTTGGCAGCAAGAAGACATAGGATCCATTCATGATTTATGCCTTTTAATGGGCCTAACCCCTCATCGATAACAGACACAGGTCTTTACTGTCGTGGCAAAACCAATTTCTCCTGGGAATATTGAATCCATGTTTTAAATCTTGTGATGGTCAATAAGGATTAGATACGCATGAGTTCCAACTGTCATTGTTTCTGAAATTACCGTTACTCTTTATGAATGTTGGTCCACTCATTGGGCACATAATGAATAAATAGTTATTTTGTCATTTCCCACAGAAATCTGCTGCAGCGACCAAAATAATTGCAGCCGTTTCAAATTAAGTGTGTCATTATCTTTCCTTTCATCTTACATCACATGTTCTTTCCTGTTTCGTTTTTTTTGTTTCTGGGAAAGAGTAGTCTGCCTGTGGGATATGGACCTTTCTTTCTCCCGTGTGAACAACGGATTTTATCTGTTATCTGTTCCCCAGAGTGAGCGACAAATGTCAGCCGGCATACACTTGAGTGATAACACCCCAACAGACCCAAGTTGTTTTTATACACTCTCCAGGGTCTGTATCCCTACCTTTTCTGTCTTACTAACCATGCTCGACACGCCGACCCCATAGGACTGATTGTATAAGCCATGACTCTTGCAACAAATCCAAGGAAATTACACCGCACCCAACTATTCCTCATGGGGGGTCTAGTGAAACTTTAAAGGCCCCCAAGGGGGTTGTATATTTTTCCCCCCTCTGACTGGTGCTCCCCGCTATGCTAGCACGTAGGCTTTTAGCCTCCTGGGAATAAGGTCCTCCAGCTGCCAAGGGACTCTTCCATTCCTCTTGTGAATGGAAAAACCGTAAGACAAATCCTAATCAGAAACATACACACATGACACTATGTATTTCATATAATTTCTGTGTGCTCCTATAATGCAGCAATAACTTGTACATGTGTGCTGCAAAGAAAAAACAAAAAGAGCGAGGACTAGTGGAATAGACAGTCAGCAACTACAAGCAGAAACAAATGGCTTGGGTGATGACAATAGACAGACTATCCTACACTCTTAAACAAAAGAGAGGAAACCTGGCCATGAGGCCACCTGGAGCACAAATTATTTATCAAATTGAATCTGTAATGCTTCTAAACCTGTCTCGCTGTCGGCTACCTCCCAGAGTAGGACAACATTAATGGTGAACACTGCCCTCAGACTGTGGTTAAGATAAAACCACAAGCCAGGCAGAGCAGAGGTGACCAGTCTCACATATATTACAAACAGCCAGCAAGAAAGAGTAGGGCAGAGAAAGAAAGGACTTTGTATTCCTTGTGCACAGGAGGTTGCCACTACAAGGATCAACACCATCACTTTGGCCTCAGACAATATGGAATTGAAAAGTAAAACAAAAGAGAGCAAAGAAGCAAAGACCACTCACTATTGTCTCAGTAGAGTGCTGGCAGTAAATAAAGCCAGGAGACACACTGAGGGTTTTTCATGAAACCTTGCAGTACTCAAGAGACAAAACAGTGGCTCAACTAGCAGACAGAGTGAGTCACTGTAGCTCAGGAAGTGGTTGGGGGGGGTGTTGTCATCCAGTATTCAGAATGCGGCTGGTTCCAATCCCTGGCTCCCCCAACTGCATATCGTAGTATCCTTGAGCAAGATGCTGAACCGCAAAATTGCTCCTGATGGGAGGTTGGCACCTTTCACGGCAGCATCAGTGCGTCAATGTGTGTGTGAATGGGTGAATATGACAAGGAAAGCGCTTTTCATCATTGAGTGGCAAAGCACTAAAAGAAATGCAAGTCCATTTACTATTATGAGCCAGAGACTTGCTCTCAGTAAAATTAATTGTGGAAAAGTGGGAAAATCTCAAATAGAAAAAAAATCCCTTTTGACTTTTGCAAGCAGCTTATGGTCATGCAAGACTTCCTGTCTTACATGGCCAGTGATGATAAGCAATCCTTTCTGACAATCAATGCTAAGAAATGTTTGTATTTAATGAATGTTGAAAATATGATCACAATTTAGACATTAAGTAACAAAAATGCAACACTGATGGGGCATGGGTGCCATTTACATCCCAAAATAATGCCTACTTTCTTCCACACGTACAGACAAGAGTGCTGCTGCCCAATGATGTGCTCAATTCTGCCAATGAAACCCAATTTCTTTCGTGTTAACAAAGCTGTCATTAATTCAGCAGATGTAGCCTACTTCATCTATAAGCAGCTACAGACACCCTGCTCTGACGATCATATTTGACTGCTAATATCTTGTGCTGTGTTCACCTACCACAAACTGTAATATATATACACTGTAATATACACCTGATATGTAAATAAGGCTGGCAACAGTAGATTAGCAATCACTCAAGCCAATTCTAGATGATATTTTGCATAAAAATTGCAGACTCAGAATGCACCAAAGGCCACTATATTGACTGTAAACTCAATCTATTCCCATAAGCTAGACGCTCAGAACTATGCCACTGATGGAAAAGGGGGTTGGTGTGTCACTTGATGTTTTGCCCAGAAAGACAGACAAAACTATTGTCAACATTACTTGATTCATGCTGCCGCAAAACAAAGTGTTTGCCCAACGCAGCCAAAACACTGCACTGTGGCAAGTAAGCAACACTGTAAGGAAAAACATGTTTCGGAGGAAACTCTTTGCTAGCCTTTAAGACAAGAGGGTAGCTGTCCTCTGGATCATTGAGACCGCAGCTAAGCACCAAAGAAAGAACACAGAGCAAGACACATCACAAAAAAGAAATCACACACTCGGTACAGAGTTCTGCCAACCACTTAACAATTGCTCTGACTGCACATCTGAGCTTGTGTGGCAAAATTATCATAACTCGTTGGTCGAGTAGTTGATGTGCATACCACTGCTAATACAAACACATGCACACATAGCTACTTGGCAAAATAAATGCAACTATTGTGGCTTTTGTAGATACTGCTTATTCACTCCATGACATAACTTAAACCAGTTAATCAACTGCATCTTCATTACTTATATGATCCAAGAGGCCCATTTATTGGGTTTAGGACCATATTTACGCAAACAGCTTGCTGCTGTTGATTACATGGATGTAACTGTGCATAAAAACCATGCAGTGGCCAGTCTGATTCAGATGCTGTCCTCTATAACATTTAAGTTGCCAGGTTGAATGACTGAATATATGGCCCATGTTGGCATTTATGTTTCATGACATGTGGGTCCAACCTTCACATTCAGTTAACAATGAGCAGAAACTGATCATACATTTGTATGACTTGTTTTAGAGTGGCTTTATTCCGTTGTTCAGTGTCATTTGTAAGCTACAGTCAGCATTAGCCATGATGTAAGGCAATTATGTAAGTGCCAATTATGGTTTTGACCCAATTGAGGCCTAAAGTATTATTCTTTTTTTTTTTAGATTGCTCAAGTTAAACCGAAATAGTTAATTATCTGAGCAGGGCACAAAATTATATCAGCCCAGTGGTGGTAAAACACATGCAAGTGGCAGGTTGATTTGCTTGACTGACCAGCCAAAAACACAATGGTTAACTACCGAGTTGCTGGTAAAATTATAACATTCACTAGCCATTTGGCTAGAGGATGAGACAGTTCATTTTGCACTGTTTAAGTTCACATTTGTGACACAATGTGTAATACAGCGTGGATTGTGTAAGGCATTGGGACCTCAGTGAGTAAAGCCACAACCCCTTCTTTTAGCTTCTGAGATTATAAACAGAGAGCACAGAAATCTTTTCTATGACCACTCCACTAACCTTTGCTGTGGGACAACCAAAACAAAGAAAACCCAAGTATGTTATGGTAAGCTACATAATAAACACAAACCAAGCAAGAATGAAAACATGAAAAGAAAGATAAAAGACAGAAGAGGCCCACTGAGAGAGACATAATGAGAGAAATTAGGCGCAGTGACGCAAAAGGCAAAAACATGTGGCCTTATCCAAGTTGAGGTTAGCCAAAAAAAAAAAAAATGTTGAGGAACAGACTGGACCTCTGCTCTTGTATTGCATAACTGCTTTACTTACTACCATAAGTACTACCATTATTCTGAAATTGTCAGGGGGAATGAACAGGATGAGGGATCAGCTGTGCGAATCTTTGTGTGTGCGTATGTTTGAGACCATAAAGCGAACGTCATAACACTGTTGATGATGTTAGCAGAATTGATGACCTCTGCCATCTGTACAGCTCTTGTAGTGACCAACAGCATCTGTGTGTTGAATTACAGCCATCGACCTCATCACCCATTTACTTTTAAGATAAAGAACATCAGTACCTCACAGACATGCTGCACATCGGTGACTCATCAAATGATACAAATAGAAGGGATCAAAAGCTTTAGCCAATGTCTTGACTCTTCTGAACTTTCTGCAGGGAAATGTCAAGAATAAATGGGAAAAAGACTCTAGGCTGTAACCCATAATAAATCAAACATTTCTTTTGAATACATCTGAATATGATGCAATTGTGTTGCTGAACTACCTTTCTTCTTTAAAGACAACTTCTGAGCAAGAAAGACCATTCAGAGAATTAGGATGCATCTTCTCTGAATGCATGCCTGGAGCTTTCATGCTCAGCGTGTTCTCTGTTGAAGTCTTCTCTGCCAGGGGGTATAGAAACAAACGGGACCAC
>OMLP01044564.1:42993-93278 GCA_900302685.1 Spondyliosoma cantharus
TATATATGGGGATATAATAGTGGCTGTTTCAATATTTTCATGCAGTTGTGTTTGGTAAAATTTGCAAAATTTAGCAAACCACTTCATCTACTCTGCTCACTTGCTAACTAGCTTTCACACGCTCTTAATTGCAATAACACATTAATTAATTGTTTTAGTTGACTCAATAAGTGGATGTACTTTATTTTATCAAATCATCAAATCTATTTCTCCAAATGAGTTGAACTACTATAAAGTCATTCTGTATACACCCCGTCTACTGCAGAAGGTACAAGTACCTCAGGTTGGGAATCACTGATCTAAGGATGTATATTTTAACTTACATCAACTTTTAATCCAACAACAGGGACGCATGGAACGGAGAACATATAAAATACAGGTATTACCCATTACTAGGTAATAAAAGGCAAGCTTCGGGTAATTATAAATTGGCTACTAAACAGGTGTAACTCCATAATTTGTTGAATTACACAAATATATGTTACTTGATGGCTTATTCTTAGGATGTTGCACATGGGATATCCTACGTCAAATAAAATCTATTCTGAACAGATTTTTGGTTGCATTAATTTGACACTATTGGGTGCATAAGCACCTCTCTAATATTACTGACTACAGGGGTAGTATGCTTCTTTCTGGGCCATTGTGGAGAGGATAATTATGTGTCCAGATGAGTGCCTCCCCCCAGGACTGTTGCTGCCCTTGCTTCCTGCTTATAATTAAGGTGTATGTTTACAAATCAATACTGCTTCTGAAACTGACACTAAGTCCTAGGGGGAATGCCAGGACCTAGCAGGCACATATAAACAGAGACGTAAACACCTCCTCACAGGCAATATTTTTAAAAAATGCTTTTGTTTTCTCATTTTGCTCTTGACAACTAAATGTTGCCCCCCTCTGTCAAAGGGTAAGAACCACTGGTTTTCCTGATAAGGTCGGTTATTTAATGAAGACCAGAAAATATCAAGTGAGGAGGAAGTGGAGCATGCCAGGTTTCCTGTGTGACTGTGACAAGAAGCGTATAGGCTCCAATCAGTCTAATAGGTTGTGTGCTGTCTCCTTGGCAAGAACAGAAATAGTTACATTTCCAATTTTTGTCTTTTATGATAAAAATGAAATAATACGTTCTCCATTCCCCGTTTCTTTCCATGGTATCAGTTTCCTCCGTCAGTAAGAGTCCTATTCAGCTTGTACATTGCACCCAATTGGACAACGATCAAAGTGGAAGATAACCCCTGCAGCACATGTTCTTTCTTTGATACTTTGCTTTTAAGTAAAATTTTAGCAAAGTCACTTCCTGAGCCATGCTCACTTACTATCCACTGTTAGTTGATCATTTCAAGTTTGGTAAAAGGAAGCTACTGTCTCTGGTCAAAGGAACTATTTACGAGTATTCATAACAGTACACAGGCATTTGGCTCAACATGATACATTTTAATAACCCAGACCAAGGTAGATTTGAACATGTAATTTGTTTACCTGCCAAACTCCTACAATAGCATTTGCTATGAGAATAAGTAGGATAACAAAAGGCTCCACAAAGGCTGTAACGGTTTCTTCTCCCTCTTCGAACCAGGCCAGTACCTACAAAAAGGGAAAAAAAGAAAACAGAGAAAAAGAAATCAACAACACTGAGGTGTGAGATACTGAGAACATCCCTCCAGAAATTAATACTCCTGCTTGTTATATAACCACACTGGCGCAGCTTTTTTTTTTCAGTGTGTCGTAAATAAAAATATATATTCTTGCCACGAGGCCTAGTTAATGACTATAGAATGGTAATAAAATTACAATTTCACAGATTATTTTTCAGATTTTTTCTCTCTTTTACTCTATTGTTAGGCACCAAAATACCAAGGCAAATTCCTTGTATATAAATACCTATTTAACAAACCCAATTCTGATCAGCTTCGCTTGAGGATTGTCTCTGCTTGTCTTTTCCGTGCATGTTACTAGTAGATGAAGATGTGCCAGAACAACACCTTGATGTTTGCATATTTGGCACAACCATTTTAAGTCTAACAATCATTTGCTAATTCATAATAAATATTAAGGCAGCTTCTGCCAGTACTGCGGAAACTGGGCCAAGTGTGTTACAAAGTCATGTCAGAGAGACTGAGATTGTGGCAACCACTTTCTCCTTTTAGAATCTGTGCCAGGAGTTAAGTGTGTCAAACAAAATGCCAATGGCTCTGTATCTTCTACTCCAACCTATTTAAGAATGGCGATATCAAACATATATCAAACTGATTTACACCTTTCAGTTCCTGAATTACTTAATATAAAAGTCTTACAATTGTTTGTATACGACTTTGTAGTCCAAATGCTGTCATGATGAAATAAATGTAAATGTGCCTGCTAGTGTGATTGAGAGTGAGCCATGTGCTACAGCTGGTGATTTATTACCCTTTGTAACCATAGCTGGCTGTCCTCAACATGCCTGGGTGATGAATGTTACCCTCAGCTGGTAGGCCAATAGCCAATGCTAGCAGAATCAGAGCCTAAGGATAGTTGACCCAACGCTGTGTCACACATAAACCACACCAGGGTCACAAGAAGAATCACAAATTATGAACCGTCATGTTGTAGTCATGATAACAACATGAATTACTGGACTTCAAAGTCATGTTGAGAGTTTTTGTCATAGTGAGAGTGTAACGGCATGTTAAAGCCAGGATATTCAATCACCAGAGAGACATATGGTCTTCTCAGGTGTCAGTCAAGTTCACATGTTGACAGCCAAACACGAAGCACGCTGTTCATCCCAACAACGTGCCACATAATCATCAAGTGACATAACTATATGTTCCCAGATTAACAAGATATCAGCGTTCCTTTTAAACTCAGGATGTGTTAATATAATCTCTCTGAAACAACAGGCTCAAATGTGTGATGACTTTTCTTCATGATTTTCTTCAACGAAAAAGCATGCGTGCACCAACAAATAATACCTTAAGACAGAATCGTGGGGGGAAAAAAATGTTCATCTGGGTTGTGTCACCAGACAGTTACTGGGCGCCTTTCTTCTCCACTTTTAACAGCATTCTTGCTAAGCTGTGATCTACACTGAATCATTTGGAATAGGACTGTGTGCACATTGTAGGAAGACAGAGCTGTGCTGAGAAAATGTAAAAAAAACAAAACAAAAAACTGAACTCATCACTGTAAGGGTGAAAAGAAAGATGGTGGTGGAGATGAAGAGACAGTCTTCAACTGGCAGAATGCCATATTTCGCCATCTTCCCTTTCCTTAAACACTCACTATCGTGTCTTGAAGGAAATTAAACAGGCTCTTGAATTTAAGATCTCACTATTCTAGCACTAAAAATACCCAACCTTAAGTCAACTTCATATGAAGTTGAGTGTTGAGCGTATCCCCTTACAAGTGTCACAACCTGCTAACAGACGCTTTTACTGCTAGCAATCCTGATAAGGCATAGCACTTTGCTTTACACAAGTGGCACGTCAAGTATGAGCAATGTCATTGATCTCACTAAGAAGGCTCTACCTGGTGGAGTGAACACTGACCAAACCACCTAAAGTACAACTATAAAACGTGTGTGTTATACTTACAAAGGATATGCAGGCAGCAAGTAAAAGGATCCTCACAAGCAAATCTTCAAACTGTTCAACCACTAGCTCCCAAAGAGATTTACCTGGAAAACAAAAATGAATCTTCACGATTTCCTTTCATTGAAAAAAATTAGCAGTGACAAATGCTACATATATACAGGTGACTCCTTGCATCCATACATATTGGCCCACTCACCCTCCTCAGCTGGCAATTCTACAGATCATCCCATCCAGACCGCAGACAAAAGAGAGGTGGACAGGCAGTTAGTTGAGAGTTTTAGAATATTTCTGTAGCAGCAGTGAGGCAAAATTACATACAGTACAAAGCGGGCTGATTTAATAGTTGAGCCGGTCCAGTATTTCAACATACAGAAAGTGACGTCAACAACTTTCCTGAACGTTCGGCCGCAGCATGTCGCCCGTCACAAATCGGGAGCCATGGCCCATACATGACACCGGCACAGCATGACTACTTGTTTTTGAACAAACTGATGTGACCTAGGTCCTTACCGTTTGCTCCATATCGTTCCCGTTGTTTCTTCACCTGCTCTAAACTGAGACCTGTGCTTTCATTCACGTTAAAAAAGCTGTAAACTTCTTCAACCGTCTTTGTGTGTGCGTTGTCCATGGTGTACGGCCACTTAAGGACAGCGCTCGTTTCGCCCTGTTGGTCCCAACCTCAGCCTGTCACGGTTCTCTCCTCCTTCGACGTCACACCGGCACTTAAAACAAAAATACTTATAAATAATAGAGCGGGCCCGCACTTGGTTAACGGTTACCGGTTAATTAGCTTTAACTCAGGACAGCACTGCGTGCAGGTGCCTGGCGAGAGTGAACGAGTTAGTGGCTCCTAAGCTAACGGGTAGCTAACAGGCTACAGCTAGCTAACTGTTGTTGGCTCCTCTGGATCCGCTTGAATTCGCCGGCTGTGCCCGGCTAGCTCTACTGTGAGACCTTGAAGAAGCTATTCACATCAAACATCGCAGTCTCAACTGGGATGATTTCAGACCCTTCCTCTCTTTTTCCTTTTTTAAAAAAAACAAACAAACGCGAATTCCGGAATAAATCAGTCCGAACAGATGATATAAACATGTGGCTAAGTTGTAGCTCGGCTCACTTCGCTCGCTCGCTCGCTCTGTCCGTGCGTTGCGGAATCACCAGAGTGCTTGTCGGCACCAATCGCGTTTGTCCGCTGCAGCTCTCGCGTGCGTCGAATGCGGTGTTCGGTGTCCGCATGTGGAATCAGCTCATTGGTTGGAGACACCGGAAATCCTACTCTCTCACTTTCTCTCCCATCCATGTTCTCTCTCTCTCTCTCTCTCTCTCTCTCTCTCTCTCTCTCTCTCCTGCGTGTGCGTGTGGAGCACGTGACTCATGACGGTCCTCCTTAATGTGTTTATTAATTTGTTTATCTATTTTATAATTAGTATTTTAATTAGTTTTTATAACATTTACACCCTCTGGTGGGCAGATCAAACATTCTAATGTGTAACAATAACATACTGATACACACAGTGAAGGGAAATAATCCAAGCTCAATTAAAAAAATATGAGAAAAGGGAAATAGACAGGAATGAAGCAAACAAATGGCAACAAACAAATTGATAAAATAGAATAAAAATTGCACCTTGGTCTATTCACATTTGCAATACACCAAGCATTTTGTACTCTCCATCAAAATCAAGTGTGTAAATACTATGTCCATGAAATGTTTTTTTTTTTTTTTTTAACCTCAGGGACTATTCGCCTTACTGATGCTTTCCAGATAGTTTCCCCACTTTGCCGTATATATTTCTCAGTCCTGTCCTTCATTCTGAAAGAAATCTAGCTCACATGATGCCACTTCTGACAACTCTGTAAACCATTCCTGAAGGGGGTGCTCCCCTGAATTCCCTCCAGTTCATCATAATAATATGTTTTCCCACCATTCTCCTTTATGCTTTTCATATTCTATAGGGCCTACATAATTTCTAAATATCAGCCGAGTTAATGCCTTATCAATGGAATACAGAATCATACATTTGTGACAAACATTGTATTACAAACAAGTGTCATATAACAAAGAATCCTGTCAAATATCCTGTCAAAATATATTTGGGAGATTCAAAACGGTCACAATACAAATAGGGAAATAAAGAAAAATCCATTAAGCAAAATGGTAAAATTCTATTTATGTCATAATTAATCATATATTTATGAATTTAAATGTTACAGCAACACTGTATGTAAAAGAGTCAAAACACAATTGATAACATTGTAGTATAACACCCCTGGCAATGTAAACACTTTATTGTCATGTTTAATTCCAATCCCTTTAGTCCATATATAGTTAAAGAAAGGAGATTTCTCTTTGTAGATTATTTAAAGGTGCACTGTGTAGTTTTTCGGGAAGAAATTTTAATCAGAAGAGAAAGATCTTCATTGACGATCTCTTTTTTTTTTATTACTGAACAAACTAAATAATCAAACTGTGTTTGTTTTCATGACTCAAAAACGGAATAAACAAACTGGCCTTAAAGGACAACACAATTTCATACTGCTTTACTTTGTTTATATGTGGCAGACCCTGCCACCTTTCTAGCTTAAAACAGTGTTCCAGGACCTTATTTTCCTCTGAGAACAGCTTGTTTATACAGTTATGGAAAAAAATGTCTCTCAGTTTGCATTATTGCCTCATTAATATCATAAACACAAATATTTCCTCTCCAAAACTACATAGTGTCGCTTTCATAAAACAATAGATGTTTTTAAACATTTAGCTTATGTGTCCAGCAAAAGACTTTGATCTCAGTTTATCACATTTAAACACAATTTATCAAAATGACAAATGTCCTGTTCACTGTTCCCTCTTCTACTTTGTTCATTACTGTGAAGCATTCTTCAATCTTCTGCCCTACTTTGAGTGACGGTTGCAGGTAAATGAGGACATGTTTAGATTTATGTTGATAAATCCTTACTTTCTCCCTGAAGACATCCAGCACTTGGCCTGGTGATAGGTAATAGATATGTGATATTTTTTTATTAATATCTGTTTTATTATCTTATATTTGTCAGTGTTGCTGAAGTTGTCTGAGAGGGATCCCATTCTCTGTCAGACAGACCAGGGAAACAGTGTCAGTGATATAACACAGGCCTTATCATGTGCTCTGTGGCCTTTCATCATTGTTTCAGAGAGAATCTATCTGTTACAGTCACCCTAGTTGTCTTTGAAATTATGCCACACAGTCAAACTTAGCAGTGACCTGGCTGACCTTTTTGCACCTCGACGTATGGTATCACATAGAGAAATATTTTTTCCCACGAGTGCAGATGTTCCTCCTCAGGTAACAAAAAGAATCCTTTTTGCGGAGTTAAAATCAAAATCCCTACAAATGGCGAGATAGCCCCCGTGCGAGATGGTTTCTGTCTCTGACAGCCGACTGTATCTGCTGTCTATCTGAGAGTTATTTTCAGACTCTGTGATTAATGTGCGCTGCCACAATCAGACTCCTGCTCATTGACGAGGAAAGTCTAAATCTGTGCAGCTATCGTGACGGTTGGGATTGCCTGATAAAGAATAAAGTCGAATACAAAAACTTAATCCGCAACTACTCAGACACAGAGCAGCTCGAGAGTGATAGAATGATAAAATGCAGCGAGTGAGAGCCAGACTGTCATAGATATTCTACCTAATTGAATACAGTTTAATTATATTTCATCATGATGTAGCTGCCAATACACTATGAAAAAAATACTTGGAAAGGATGATGAGTTAGTTGTATATGACAACAGCACTGTCAGTTCTAATTCTGCATCATGGTAATTGTGAAACAAAATGGTCCTCTTACTTAAAAAAAACAGAAACTCATGACATGTAAGATTGTATTATGTTGTTATTATTTCCAAACCTGAAATGTACAAACATAATCCTTTTAAACACTCAGCAGTCCATTATGATTTCACGCAATGCTGAAAACTGAACAGAGTGTCTCAAACAGCAGATGAATCAAAGTCATCACGAGGCAATCCCCAATTCCCTAGGTTCTGGAAGCTTCAAAAATATACTTAACTTTAACAGATCAACAAATCATGTGGTGCTTTCAAGCCAGAATTCAGTTATTATTCTGTAGAACTGGTACATTGCTGCGTCAGTGAAAAGGAATCGTGACGTCTAAGAGCGACTGGTCTGTAAATTGAATTAAAAACAAGAGTTAATAGTGATATTTCCATCCTTTTAACTGCATTCACAGCATATTCTATTATCTGCTAATGTGAAAAAATTAAGTTGCTGCTCTGTGCAACAGCCGGTAAGGCAACAGCTTTAACAGCAGTGGATTTCTTTGCTGACAACACGGATGGATTGTAATCACTTCTTTTATGTTACATGTGGGGGCAGCAGTGGCAGAGGCGGCCAGTTTCAGTCGAGTCTCATCATGGTCAGCAGTGGCTGTTTTCTTGTAAGCAAAGACTGTGGCCAGCTCACGCTATGTAGGAGTACAGGTGAGTGTGAGCTTTGCAGAAAGGTTTAGGCCTGTTTCAGCAGCAGTGCCTCAGCGTGTGGCCAATTCACACTCCTGGGAGATGGGACAATCCGTCTTTTCAGTCAGATTGATGATGCTCAGTTCGTTCCATCAGACTTCAGTATGTCACTATGTCTGACTCCAAGGGGATATATGAGTGTTTTCTGTGAGTTTGCAATGGATGCAATAAACATGTCACATAAGGTTTCCGAGGTTAAAGGAGACTTATCATGCTTTATCGTTTTTTTTCCGGCTCTTCAGTGTTTTATGTGTTCTCATTCACGTAAAAGAGCTAACAAGTTTAAAAGGTCAACACCAAAAGAAGCTCCTTTCTCCTACAGAGAACACTGCTCCTAAAAAGCCTTGCCTGATGTCCTACCCTTAATTCCCTGACTTTGTGACATCAGACTGCATCACCATGTCAAAAGAATTATGCCTAGTGGATAGTTTGGCATGTAAAAAATTATTTAGCACAGCTGCTCTGTTGTTGTCAGCAGTTCTGGGTCAGGCATGTGTGAGCTGACCAGTCAGAGCAGACTGGGTATTCAGGAAGGGGGGCCTTAAAGAGAGAGGAGCTAAAACTGAGTGTTTCAGACAGAGGGGAATACAGTGCTGCAGCACTGGACAGTGTGAGAAAACTGATGTGTTTTTTGAGCATTTAAGCATGTAAAAGCTGTCTTTTTGCTCAGTGGTTTCATAGCTTTTTAATTTTGTGATTTAACACTCACTCAAGTTGAGGTTTGCTACTGTCAAAGAGGAGGCTAGAGCAATGACATGCTCATTTTCTAAAAATACTGTTTCATCCAGCAGGAGTGTGTAAGAGTCAGTCATGAGGAATCATCGTTTCACAATTACAATCACCAATGTTCGATAAAACCCGTATTTTGTTGGAAAATAGACACATGTCTTGAGCGATATGGGGTTGTAACAGCAGGGGCCCATTTCCCATTGCATGTCTATGTTTGGCATTGGGTTTTCAGCAGTAAACTACTTGATCACCTTATAAGGTGCTATGAAAAAGTGCAAGTGTGCATTCTGAGGCCATCCCTGGATGAAAAGTTTAAAGGTTTGGCCTCTCGACAACCAGTATCCCTTGTTGTGGCGGTGTCCTTGGGAAAGACATAAACACTTCTCTGATCTGTAAGTTCTGAACCTTGTCGCCACTACACTTTGACTTAAGGGTTTACACACATGCATTACACTTACATGAGTCACAGCTAATTATGATGATTGGCTACTGTAGATGGATATAGTAAGACTTCTTTATATGGATGACAAATGATGAGGAAAGGCTTCTGCTGTGGAACATGTCTTTTCTTTACCAAAAAAACACAAACATTTATCATCATGTCTGCTAGCTCAAATTACACAAGGGGTTCAGCTGAAGTCTGGAAAATGTTGATTGAGCAGTGGTGAGTGGAAGTCTTAGTAAAGCTCTAGACACAAGCAGCCATTCTATGCATCAAGGTTATCAAGGTATGATAAATTATAGTCTAACCTGTAAGACTATTTTAAAGAGCAACAAAAGTCTAGTTGACGTTTGGCCCTGGCTATTCATGAATAGTCGTTAAAACCCACCAGAGGAAAAATCTCATTATATCTAAAATTTTTCCTAAGCATAACAATATCAGTGGTCAATACATTTACAAAGCAGAATCTTAAATACAACTTTGTGCCATAAGCATTCAAAAACATGCAGTAACTGGAGGACTCTTCTAGGCCTATTTGTGTGATTTTGCTGCACTCTAGTGGAAACACATATTTTTACATGTGGATTTGTTCCCCCCTAAATGATTTGAAATGTATATTTTGTCCCATGACATTGATGGGACCCCTCTGCTAAATGTAAACACATGAAGCCATTATCATTAATTGCTAAATTTACTTCCATACAATTTTTTGTGTAAGTGTTGGATGTATGAGATCATGCAAATGCGTTGGATCATTACATACATTAAGAGACTTCATTACATACATTAAGAGACTTCATAAAAGATCGAGTGAAAAGGTCTTTATATGTGGATGAACAACTTCCCTTGTATATCATAAGGATTCAAATAATATAAAAAGGGATAACACTGCATTCAAGGACAGGCATTACATTTTTGCATTTTGTCCACAGGGACATTTCTTTATTTTTCCCTTTAAACATTATTATTACTATTATCAATATTATTATTGTACATTGTACACATTTGTCAGTAAAGTATTTTCCGTGTAAAACAAAGTGATTAAAAATGAAAATTAAAAATCTATCTTTTTCTTATCACAAAAAATACAATGAGTTCACAGTACTGCCGTGACGTAGGCTTCTGCATACGTCATGTAAGCAGAAGCGAGAACAGGACGAATCTCGCGATATCTGCGTCAGGTCAAAGTTGACGTCGGCCATGTGTGTATGTTGCCGCATCTGAAACAGGACTGCTAGCTAAGTCACAGCTACCTTTTTGCACTAAATTCATTAACAGATAAGAACATAGTCAATAAAATT
Organism: Spondyliosoma cantharus; assembly: GCA_900302685.1. NCBI lineage: Eukaryota > Metazoa > Chordata > Actinopteri > Spariformes > Sparidae > Spondyliosoma > Spondyliosoma cantharus. The sequence goes on from OMLP01044564.1 coordinate 53,556, forward strand.
TGAGTTAAACGACTGACTTCCGTTTTCAGAAGGCTGTATATCTCGTCAGCGGAAGGTTAAAGTTCGTTTTGTATGAACACTGGGTTTTGCTCCACGTTAGCCTCCGTAAGTTAACGGATCAGATGATATGCCGGTTTGCATCCTTGAACTGCATCAAGTTGTCATGATGGCGTAGCGAGACATGGTTAACGTCCGACCACTGCAAAGTGCCTTAGTCAACCAGAGACTGACGTTAGAGAGAAACGGTAAGCCAACCTAACAGAGATAATCCGCCCGTGTGAATGAACTCATTCTGCCAGCTGTGAACGGGTCTGCTCCAGTGCTATTGTGTTAGGATTTCCAAATACATTTCTGTTCGCAGCACACGTCACCTTATTTTGTGTAAAGGGTGATTTGGTCGTGTTTCACATTTTACATTCAAGCTGCAAGAACATACTGTATTACTGAATGTAACGCAGGTAGTGGTGAATTATGGCGTCATTATCACGGTGTACTTTTGTGTTTTCTTCACAGGTGGCTTTTCAAAGTTCCCGTGCACGATGACTGAAGCAGCCAGAGATGAGCAGACGGCCAAGCAGCTGAAAAGAGCCAATGAGGAAAATGAAGATTCTGCTGAGGTTCAGGCTGCCAAAAGGATAAAAGCAGAGGGGGAACACACTGAAGATGAAAAGAAATATCCCAAAAAGAAAGTGGTCCTCCTCATGGCGTACTGTGGAAAGGGATACTATGGCATGCAGGTACACACTGTTGCTGGCTTCCTCTCTCAGATCTGAGCACCGTATTTCTTTTTTTTACGTTTTGCTACATTTAAATGCTTTCTGTGTTTCAGAGAAACCCTAGCGCCTCTCAGTTTAGGACCATTGAAGATGATCTGGTCACTGCACTTATTAAATCTGGTTGCATTCCTGAAAACCATGGCGAGGACATGAAGAAGACATCTTTCCAAAGATGTGCCAGAACAGACAAGGTATGAGTTTGTGCAGCCGGCACGATGGGAATTCGTGATACACGATAAGAGACTGAATGCAATAAAGAAACTGTATTGGTGTTTGTCTATTTGAATTTGTTTAGGGTGTGTCTGCAGCTGGCCAAGTGGTGTCTCTAAAGGTGCGGATGATTGATGACGTCATGGAGAAAATCAATGAGCACCTGCCACCACAGATCAGAGTGCTCGGTGAGACACTGGTCCCTGATATCTTTTGGTATTTGTTGAAGGGCTGTAACTGATGATTATTTTCATTATTGATTAATATGCAACGGTTGACTTTACTGCACGTTTGGCAAAATTGCGCTCTGCAAGAGATCCTTTTTCTTTTGCCTTGCACCAGAAATATGGTCTTCTCATCTTTGCATGCATCTCAACCTCAGCTTTGTGAACTGTTGGTTCGTTTGTGTACCCGTAACAACTGTAAACAGGCAAGAAGGTGTGTGTCGCAGACTGTCGTAAAATCCTTGATGTCCAGAGAATCCTCCTTCAACAATAATAATAATAATAATAATAATAATAATGGCACATCCCACATTTATTTGTCTAAAAATGCTCCATTTGGAGAGGGCCCAATGAGGAATATCTAAACAGAATATGCCGTTTACATGACCTGTATCAATTTCTGAATATGGTCATATTCAGAATAATAGTGGAAAAATTAGTATGCATGTAAACGTGACCAATGTTGATTCCAATTGTTCTCATAATCCAATTGAGAGGAGGTTTAAACATTCAGACACTCATTTTTTTACTTTCTGTTCTGACAGGTCTTAAACGGGTCACCCAGAGTTTCAATTCCAAAAACAACTGTGATGCTCGTACATACTCCTACATGCTTCCAACAGTGGCCTTCGCCCCAAAAGACTATGATACTGGGAATATAGCGGCCTTTCGCCTTGAGCCAGACACACTTCAGAGGCTGAACCGTCTGTTTTCGCTCTACAAAGGCACCCACAACTTCCACAACTTCACTTCTCAGAAGGCTCCGAGCGACCCGAGCGCCCGCCGCTACATCACAGAGATGTCCTGCGGGGAGCCTTTCATCCGCAGCAACAGTGAGTTTGCTGTGATAACGGTGCGAGGCCAGAGCTTCATGATGCACCAGATCCGCAAGATGATCGGCCTGGTGATCGCGGTGATAAAGGGCTACGCGAAGGAGGACGTGATTGAGAGGAGCTGGGGACAAGAGAAGGTGGATGTACCCAAAGCTCCGGGACTGGGTCTGGTCTTGGAAAGGGTTCACTTCGACCGGTACAACAAACGCTTCGGAGGGGACGGGCTGCATGAGCGGCTGGAATGGGAGAGCGAAGAGGAGGCGATCCAGGCCTTCAAGGAGGCCCACATCTACCCCACCATTGTTGAGACAGAGCGTCAGGAGGGCTCCATGGTCAGCTGGATGGCCACGCTTCCTATCCATGACTTTGAAGCCACGGCTGTTTACACACGAGACAACAAGAATCAGAAACAGGTATCTGGAAGTAATCATAGACTGGCATAAACAGCATTTATTTAGCGTGTTGCATGTATGTGACACATTCTTATTCACTTTTGCTCTCTTTTTCTACAGGACAATGCAGATGTAGGAAATGACTCCGATTAGGTCACCCTGTCTGCGGAAAGAAGACATTTTCTCACCAAAACATTCTCCCACATTGTTGGGAAAAGGCTTTCTTTTTAGTTTATCTTCCAAGACTTACTTTTTTTTTTAATGGTATTAAATTCTGCTTCTCTTATACAAATGTTATTAAACAAACAAGATAAATAATAAAAACCTCTGTGTTCTTTACTTTACTCTGATTGTGTCCTAATGTTGATTTCACCCTGCAAGAAATGTGGGCGCCCTCTACCAACCTGTGTCTCAGGCTCATTAGTGCTGGTGTTCTTGTCTTAAACAATGACCCTTAAGGATGGATCTGATTTTTCATGGCTATCTTAATACATTACTAACATTCACACATGTACATGGAAAGAGTTACTGGGTCTCCTGCTGTCCACACTGTGTCTTTAGTGCAATGTCACCATAAGACGATGGGGTAAAATCCACTGTCTAGAGTCTATGCAAGGAGGTATTTTGAAGTTCAGCTGAAGCTAACATGAGGCCACCTGGGTCCAGGATTTTGAATCGGCACACTCCATTGATGCTGATCATGTATATATCAAGTATAATTAATTTTATACTGAACTGTAACAAGTTGACATTTCTGTCTGTTATCAGGTAAAATATGAAGGTTAAGCAGTTGAGTTTGTCAAATTAATTCGATATCTATATTTTGTTTAATATCAATGATCATTATCTATTAAGCATACCACTCTTCCTTATGTTTGTTTGAGATGTACATGAGAGAGCATCGTGCCCTCAGTTGAATGTTATGTTCGTGTTATGTTGGTAAGATCAATAATAAAAGCAAGTCAAAACTGGAAATTCAAATAGAAAGAAGTGTACCTTTTATTTTGCATGTATTACTATAGCATTTATAATTGAGATATGGGTTACATGGGAAATAATCTCGTAATATTATATCACAGAGTTATTTATTAATTTAAATTCAAATTTAATTTAACCTCAAGTGTAATGTGTTCACAAAAGTCAGCTGAGAGGTACTCAATTTATTTTTTGATAAAAATGTTCTCAAGAGGTAAAACTTAAACTAAAACTTCACCCTCCAGTCACTAGGGGGCGAAACAACAGTTGAGATGATTGGACCAATGTTGCGTTCACGAACCTTTAGATATGCTGTAAAGTAAAACTCCCACTACTCAATGTTTGCCGTAGGGAAGTGAAAGACAAAAAACAAAAACAAAAAAACTAATAAACATCCATATGCATATCATGCACACCTTTATTCTACAATTCCCATGCAATCTGCTCTAGTGATGGGTTTAAATGTGTATCGGATGTGTGCTGCCTGCCAATATGTTCGAAACCTTATTTCTCCGTTTTTTCCCCGAATGTATCATGAACGTAGCATCTCTCAGTAATCATGGCGCCGACCAAAAAACGCAACGTGAGTTCCACGAAAACAAACCAACAAAGTGTAAAGAAAGCTAAAATTGATATTAACAGCAAAGTCGACAGTGTACTTGAGAGTAAAAAACATGCCAACGACGTTTTCGACATCCTCGAGGTCCTTGAGGTAAGTATACCCAACTAACTGCACTCTCATTCGTGTGAGCAGCACCTCGACTCGATCCATGCTGGCTAGCTAGCAGGTTGTCATTTATTAGGTTACTGAATCAATACTCTGAATGTGTTTGTATCCTCCATGTCGGCGTTCAGTCAGAAAAGGAGAAGGATGTTATCGGTGCTGTCAGTGCGTGCAGCAAGTTGTTCTGCACCTTGTTGGAGAGGAAAGAGCTGTTTATGGGAAAACTGCCCGGAGAGGAGGAGGCGCTCAGTGGTGAGTACAGCCTGATCATCCTAGTTATGATGAAGATAAGAGATTTAGCAAGTTTGACACAAGCACTGAACATAAACTGAATGGCCTAAATAACTTCCACTGTTTCCACTCCTCTGGGATTAACTTGGCTGTATATCAGACAACAGTATGGTTATAAACTCATGGCCAGGGTTGGAAAAAAACCCAAAAAATCTCATCATTAAATATGATTGTGTTTGTCTGTCTGGATGTTTTCTTGCGCAGGAGGGTTCAGTGCTGAAGACAAGTACCGCATATTCATGCGACACCGCTACAACAGCTGTGTGGAGATGCTGCTTGAGCACCTCAGCCATGAACTTCACGGAGTCAAGGTGAGTTGACTGGATGGAAACACACACTTGATAAAGAGCCATGCTGCTGCTAAGGCAGTGGAAAGTCAGGGAAGAGCACGGCACCATAAATAAATAGTACCACAGTGGCAGTTTAGGTGTGTATTATAGGTTGGTTTTACCCTTTTTTTTTTTTTTATCAGGATCTTTCTTATTTTCCAAATATATCACGAAAAAAAAAATACAGCTTAAACGTACGACATTTAAATCAAGTTCTACTCAAGCCCCCTGTTTCCCAGCCCTTGAATCATTAATAAGTTTGCAGCCAGATGCTCAAAAAACAAAAGGGATATAAGCACAGTCACTTATATATGTTCTCAGTCAGTCATGCCCATGATTAAATAACAGGTTAAAGCAAGAACGTGGGAAAACAGTAGATTTAAAGAAAAGCAAATACACTAATATGGGTCATACAGTTATGTTAATATCTGCCATATCTAAGGATATAAATGATTGCCAAGTGCCATAGCATATTACTTATACTGTAATGGTACATCAGATTTCTTAGGGGGGACATAGCACATTACCTCTCGTATCAATTTGCCATAAGTTGGTGGGACAGAGTCCTTCCTCTTGGATAGTACAAGCTTTCCGGACAGCAGAGGTCAGAGGGCCACCATATTTATACTGCGTCCATTTAGAGGAGCATCATCTATACAGCTCGGGGCAAGAACATAACATATGTAACAATGTGGCTGGAGGAAATCACATGATGCAGGACGGTTATTACCACCAATATCCTGAAGTTAACATTCTCTTTGATAATAACACTCTGTTCTCTTTGGCCCTGATTAATGAACCAGTGTATGCAAGTTTGTTATTATTGCAAAATGGATTATTGGCTTTCATCTTGTACACTGCCAATGGCATACCAGATGATGTCTTTAGATGCCAATCAACATTTAGTTGTTATCTGTATGATGTTGCATTAAAACAAATGTAATTAAGCATTATCATATTCCGGGTGCCCTGATAAATGGAATCCAGTCGTCTGTTATATTTTAGTGTTTTATAACTGTATTTATAAATACCTGTCTGGGTGCAGGAGAGTGCCCTCTGCTGCCTGATGAAGTTCGCTGCAGGTGAAGGACAGCATCCTCTCGAGGACTTGGACTGGAGTGAACACTACAGCTTCCCAAGAGAACTCATCCTGGTAGGACTTTGTGTCACGCAACCTGCCTGTCATTATTTGGAATAACAATATGAAAAGCATTAATATATGTGTATATATATATATAGCACCAACCTTTTTGTCATTGGTGGAACAGGCGCCTTCTGATATTTCTGTTGTTATTTAATGCTCAGGCGGTGGTGGAGCGACTGCTGTCCAAAACTACAGACAACTCACTGCTGATCTCCAGATTCCAGGAGTTCCTTGAGATGGAGGATGTACGCTATTATGTCATGAGCTCCGTCCGGGAGAATGTGGGCAAAGTCATGGACAAAAACAAAGGGGTAGGAGAAATCTGTTCAGTGCTGAACTCATCTGCCATAACAGTTTCTTTGTCAAACATGCAGTTTGTGAACAGTACTTGGTTTACTGAGTAGTGTTGCCTTGTCTTGTTGCTTTCAGGCTGTGGTGCCAATTTACCAGAGCAATGTGTTCACCCTCATGTCCAACATCAGTGTGCCAAGCAAGGAGTCAGAGCTCACCAACTTTATGGTCAAACAGGAAGGTGGGATGAGCTATTTGAGTTTATTTTTGCTGTGCTGAACTGTCATTGTGTGGGTTTTCTTTCTTTGTAAATGAGTGTGATGTAATTTTTTTTTCCAGCCAAGCATGAGGACTGGAAAGCTGCTAAACTGATTGTAAGTAAAAAATATTTGTCATCAAGCATTCACGTTTCTGCTTGCTACTGAAATGTTTCCCGGATACAGTTTTAAACGTGTTGCCTCATTACAGGAGCACAGGCGTGTCTTTGAGAGGATGTGGCTGGGCTTTCTCAAGTACAAGGTATTGAAAATCTTGCTTGATTCAATGGTTTTCTTTATGCTACAACAACAATGTTATACAACCAAAATGCACACATCTGACACATCTCTCATCTCTCTGTTGTAGCTGCCAAGCAACATGTATAAAAAGGTCCTGGTGATCCTCCATGACTCCATCTTGCCCCACATGAGTAAACCCACACTGATGATTGACTTCTTGACTGCTGCTTATGAAGTTGGTAAGACGCAACCCTATTCAGTGACTACTTTGAAGATATAATATATACAATCTCTGCATTAAAATGAGCTTCATGTTGAGTTGTGCTCCTCCGTTCAAATCCAGAAAAATTGTTAGTTTTATTCAAGGTAATGGTGCCTTTTATTCGGTTGCATGGCGTCAAAACTTCAAGGAGAGAGTCAAAGAATGAGGAACGAAGTTGAAGAGCAGGACTTTTTTGTTTTGTGTTGGTTGTGTGCCGCCTAGCAACAGAAATTACATGCCGTGGGTTTCAAATAGTCATGGTGGTCTCTCGGATGTATTATTTCTGTAGATTGTTGCTGGTAATAATGATGCAGCATTTTGTCATGTGTTTGTTGAACAGGTGGAGCTATCAGCCTGCTTGCCCTCAATGGCCTATTTGTTCTCATACATCAACACAACCTGTGAGTATATGAAAAAAGAATTTAATCTATAAAGAACGGTAGACTGAAAAATGTTTTTAAATTATATAAAATGTAACCTGTATGTTGTGTGTGTTTTTTGCAGAGATTACCCCGATTTCTACAAGAAGTTGTATAATCTGCTGGAGCCTTCTGTTTTCCACGTGAAGTACAGAGCACGCTTTTTCCACCTAGCTAACATCTTTCTTAGCTCCAGGTGAGATTATTTGTGCTTATATGATGTTTGTCTCAGATTGTCACGTCTGCATCTGTACTCTTGGGGTACTTGATAAATTATAATTAATACTCTATAGTACTGGAGTTAGAGATCGACAGCTCCCAGTATAACCACACCTTCTGTTTGCTAGCCACTGATGAGCCCAACTTGGGAGACTCTCTGGGATATTTATTTGTGAAAGTAATACATTTCTTCTGTCTGTTTAAGATAATGGCCATTACAAATCAGAAGCATTCAGTATTGAGTGACATAAATGCTGTATGTGTTCGTGCTTTCCTCCAGTCACCTGCCAGTGTACTTAGTGGCTGCATTTGCCAAACGCCTGGCTCGCTTGGCCCTCACAGCGCCATCGACAGCCCTCCTCATCGTGCTGCCTTTTATCTACAACCTGATCCGTCGCCACCCAGCCTGCAGAATCCTTATACACAAGCCCAGCACAGAAGATGGTGAGCGTCGGACACTCTACTGTTTATGATTATTAATTTCTTAACATTTTCTGACCATTCAAAATGTCAGGGGTATTTGGATATACTATATGTAGATGTCTCTGTCTATTCCTAACCACAGAGCCTTTGGAGGACCCATATCTAATGGATGAAGAGGATCCTGTTGAGTGCCGTGCCTTAGAAAGCAGCTTGTGGGAGATTAAGGTGTGTACAGCATGTGATCGTTTTGGGTTCTCAAATGAATCATCCATGGCACTGACTACAACTGTGACTAACGTTAGCCAAGGCTTCTGTCACGTTGATTAGGAAACGAGTTGAAGGATTATCATACACTGTAAGAGTCATAAAGTATACGTTTTATTTCTTCTGTCCTGCAGACACTGCAGAAACATCACCATCCAGATGTGGCCAAAGCTGCGATGATGATCAACAAGCCCCTGCCAGAACAAGAGGATGACATCAGCGAGGTGCTGGAGATAACTACATATGAGGTGATGTGACACTTGGAATCTTTACTGGCTTCTTCATCTGTTTCTAAAGTGTTTAGATTACATATTGTTGTCTGTTGGAACAGAATGGAATGATGCTAATATTCGCATGTCTCATACTCATTCTCCCCAGCTGATGGAGAGAGACCTGAAGCAGTCGCAGATGAAAAGCATCCCACTGGAGTTTGAAACTGCCACACAGTTGCTGAAAGGAGGGGGAGATGTGTTGGGGCAGCATTTCTGTCTGGATTGAGACAAATAAAAACAGGAAACTACATTCTCAGTGTGGGATACATTTATGGGATCAGTTCACCTGGCAGCAGTTTGGTCTGAACAGAAGAAATGGACAGACTCTATCAGACCAGCTAGAAGAAGAGAGAAAGGAACAGCAGTAATGCGTTTGATGTCGAGTTATGTCGTTGTTTTTTTTTTTTTTTGTGTTGGTATGTATTGTACATCAACAATAAAAACCTTTTCTGAAGCTCATGATTAATACAGCTGTTTCTACTAAGCACATTTTTTGGACTGTTTAAGTAGTTTTGTTTTATGTCTCTTCCTGATTTCAGTCGCACTGCTGTAACTGCGAAACTGAATATACATTATCTAAAGAACCAGATTTGGATTGTTATGTAAAGGTGCCAGAAACAGCTTTTTCCCCTTGAACTTTATTGACAACATCAAAACAAAAGTAAAACAAGGAAATACATTACAAGGGAATTAACTTATGACATAAAAAAAAAAAAAAAAAATGTGGGAAAGTGATTTTTTACACTTTCCCTAATGTTTGGGATGGATAAATATATAAAAAAAAATGACAGGGCATGCAATCGATAACTTCCTGTTTCAAATATTGTTTGGGTCTATTTCTTGGCTTGTGGAATCAAAACTGATTATATCAGATCAAACTAGAAAATATACTGACTTTGCCATAAAATGATAAACAGCTGAATTAAACAGCTGTTTTGCCTTACTCAGGTGGATTGCGCTTGGTGTGACGTCACTAACCTCCACGCGCCAATGAAGAAACGACAAGTTCCCGCGCAAACAGGTGGCGGTAACACACAGGCGACACTTCAATACAGTGTTAACTGTTAACATAGACACGCCAAGGACGTCCACACTGTCTTATGCACTAAAGAGGTTAGCTTAGCACATAGCATCATGCTAACGTTTGAAGCCATGAAGAATGCTGGCGGCTTAACGGCCGTCACTATGCCAGCTCTCCATAACAGGTGAGAGGTTAGCCTTAAATGTTCTTTTCCATCTCCTGTTTTATAACCTCTTCTTCCTGATGGGTGTGCCATATGGCCTCACAGCAGGCAGCCTTGGGTACAAGAAGGCTGTGAGAGAAAAAAACAAATCTGAATCATAACTGACTTCTGTTCTGAAAAGAGCAAGTCACATTAGAGAGAAGCTGTCAGGAGTATGTTCAGAGAGAGGGGCTGAGGAGCTAAACACATCTGAAGCTGTGGTGCAGTGATAGATAGTGTCAGGACAACTTCTGCTTTTAAGTTTCAGACTGTTTATGTGTTACATTTTTGAAAGGATTATTACTGCGGATTACAAGAAGGACACATGGCACCAGAGTTTGCCAAACCCCAGAAGGTGAGAAACCACCAAGGCAGAGGAGCACAGTGAAGAGGATGAGAGAAATTCAAGAGCATCACTTGAATGGGTAATAATCTTTTAACTGTATTTGTGAGAGTATAGCATTTAAAGTACAATAGCAGCTTCAACATTATAGTAATAAAAACAAATCGATGAATCAATAATCAGAATAAAAAAATATATATAATAGGCTATACATTATTCTGAGTAGAAATTTTAGTTCATGACTTTTAGCTGTAACAGAATATTTCTACACTGTGGTATTTAAAATAAACAGTGATGGAATGAAAAACTAAATTTTACTCAAGTACAGTACTTACATACAGTTTTGAGGTGTTTTACGTAAGTAATTCCATTTTCTGCAAATGTATTCTCCCACTTCTTTACATTTATCTGATTACTTTAGTTGCTAGTTACTTTGCCTGTTACTTTAGTGTTGTTTGGCTATTACCTGTGACGTTTTACCACTTGGATAGAGTGGTGATTACAGACAGAGAAAGAATGCAGCATCAGAGCCAAAGTATTGTATGTTTAAAGTAATTCATTTTATTTATATTGGCACACAAAAGACACTGATAGAGATAATTGGAAAACTGCTGAATATTGACTCTAGTACTCAGTCTATCCCAGCTGTTTTGTGGTTCTTTTTACATGCATTTTTGTTTTAAAGATTTTGTCCTTGCTGAAACTCTTTCCCTGCAGACGAAGTGCACACCTGAAAAGCTTTAAACACATGTGAAGCAAGGCTCCAAAATCATTCACAGCTACTACAGTGAAACTTATTTTCTTTTTCTTTTGTTTAAAATAATGCACATAACCTCATTGATGAACTCCACTTGTTCCCAAAACGGCTAATATCTAAAAGAAAGCAGTAATATCATGACGCCAATCATAGTGATGGGGCGATGGATTAATTAATAGGTTGACAGCAAATGAAAACCCCCATTCGGGCCTGGATAATGACGTAGGCACGGCTCTCTCCTCTCACTTTGATAAATCTGTGCGAGAGATGCTTTGCACCGCAGGTTGATGGAGGGCTTGGCAGGATGGGACATCTCTGCATAAATCTACAGGACTCCTGAGCTTTCTGTGCCGGTGTTGTTGTTGTTTGTTGTCTGTCCTCCTCCTCCTCCAGTCCCCCTGCGAGGAAATAGAAGCTGTCCAAGGTGAGTCAGCACGGAGAAGCTGTTTGAGCATTTGGCTGGGGCTCTTAGAGAGAGAGAGCTTATTTGTCCTACAGTTTTTTTCACCTTTTACCTCGAAGAAAAAGCGAGTGTGAAAACAAATTACTTGTTTTCCTTCGTTGTCCATTAATTATTGCCACTTTGCCGCTGACAGCATCCCAAAAAGCAGGCCAGTTTTTGAGTATCTCTAATCAGATAATGGTTAATTTACTTACAGTTTTTTTAAGTGTGATCTTGCAGTTTGTCTTGGGTTATTACAAAAAGTGCATTAGTGTAAAAAGACAGAAAACAGATGACTAAAAAGCAGATTTTGGAGCATTTATAATGCTGCAGCAGGCAGATTTAAGTAAAATCCTCTGAGGTACAAGCAGCATTAACCTTCTTAACCTTCCATGTGTCACTGTATAGTACTTACTGTGAATACAGTATTCCTGTGTATGCGTGAGTGTGTGTATTCGAGCAAAGGTACAAAAACAGGACAACGTAGATGGGGATTTAGCACCGACTGATAAAAGCTGATGTTTTCTACACGGGCACCCCTGTCATTGTGTTGCTGTGATTACAATAATCCTCTCTTATGTAACTGAGTGGAGCTTCCTCTGTCTCTCTCTCACTGTCTCTGTCTCTCTCTCTCTCTCTCTCTCTCACTGAACACACTAATACACATGCACATGGGCACACTCATGTAGATATCAATCATACCAGTCCGAAGCCACAAATACAGCAGGGGGGCAGCAGTGTTAAATTGGAAATGTTTCCTGTCAGGGATTGATGATGTACTTACAGTAACAAGCAGGTTATGTGATTTTTAATGAAAGAAGATGAAAGATTTGTACAGTAAGTGCCAAAAAACTGTTTGCTAGTGCTGTGTACATGCAATATGCCAAGTATTCTTCTGTATGTATTTTAGCCTTTCTAAATGTAGTCGCACATATTTATTTGCTGCATTAAAATAGATTTGTTTCAGGTCAAAACAACAGATTCTACTTTGTACATGATCTACTGTGCAGTTTGGTATTTTATTCTTGAAATGATACCTGACTTGTAAATTAAAGCTTTTTTGCTAAAGTATTTGTCACATATAGTTTTGGATTGCAGGAGAGGCAGAACAACACGACATAGTAAAATGCAGAGGTATATAAAGTCAGTGTAATTAAGAAAAACTTTTAATGGAGTATTACTCATGAAAACTCATTCTGGGGACTGTTCATCTGCTTGCAGATTGATTGTTTTCCTTCAGTGTGTGTGGTTCAGTAAGCGTATGCTTGTATGGAGGTGCGAGGACAGTGTGATGTTTGCAGTGCATGTGTAATCTGATTGTGTGTTTTTTTTTTTTTTGCAGGTGATAATGCGGGATCACACATCCAGTGTTCATGTGGAGGAGCTGCTGAGGCAGTCTCAGATGGAGCTACAGTGGATCCAGAGACAGCTGGCCATGATCACTGCCAGAAACATACACCATCACCACCTGCATGCCAAAGCCAAGGTACTGTGGTACCACTCACTGTGGGCCTGTTACTACTACTACTACAGCTGCCATCAAATTTATCTATAAGAGCTTGTATTTCTACTAGCTGTGATCATCTTGTTACAAATATAAAATGGAACCTCCAGTTATTAGGCTGCTTGAAAGAAGAATATCTGGGGATAGAGCACCAAATAAATAGACTGTCCTGAGAATAAAAAGGACTGCTTCACATAATCTGACAGATCTTCATTCCACATTATTGTGAAGTAAGGCTGTCACACTACCAGAATATTAAACTTTGATACAATAGTACTCCAACACATTGATGCCCTGTACTTCTTTTTGATAATAAATTACTAGAAATAATTTAGATGTTTGCCTTTTTGCGAAGGTACGAAGGTCTGTTTGTGAGCACAGTAGCCTATTTACGATTTTCCCCAAACATGCCATTACAAAGTGCAGCAAAATTATAACGTGATCTCAACATCCACGTTTGCTTTTCAGCCCAATCATCATTGTCACTGCTGAGTGTTATTTAATCTCATTCATGCTCCTCCAGATTTGAAATTTGTACAGTAGAGAGTTTGCTGTTTTTGACCACAAATCCCTTGTTTTCAATAATCTTTTACGTCATCTGACCCTAACAAATGTACACCTGTCTGCCGTTCAGTTTCTGAGAGCTTTGATGGCGACAGGCATGCCATTCTCTGATTCAGAGTGGCTTCCCAACACTCAGAATATAACTCTTTTTTCATAAAAGGGAATTGTATTTGGGATACGATTTATATTCTTGATTGTTTCTCTATATGGGGATAAATACACAAGAACAGATGCACTGCAAGAACAATTTCTACATTAAAATGTCTAAACCCAGAGAATCATGTAATTGTATTCAAGGTATAGATGAGTTTCATTTAGTCACCTGTTGCTTACTTCTGGGCAAACATCAAGTGATACATCAGAGACTTGAGAAGGAACATGACTACACATAACAACTTTAACTTTAATACATTACTTAATCCCTGAACCTGATTTTTACCTGAGTCACGTGAAATAGATTTTCATTGGCACTTGTGGTTGAAGACAACTCCCGTGATCCCACGCTACCTCATGACCTCATTAAAATATGTCTTTTTTTTCATTGTTTTGACTGAGAAACCCTGAGTGGCAACAAGTCAAATAACTTCCATGTTTTTGCCTCATTTTCTGTTATGTGTTATACACATTTACTGTAACAACGCAGCCCCGTTCTATTCTACTAAAAAACATTGTGTCATAATGTGTCACCAGCTGTGAAGACAATGTTCAACCAGTCACCCCATCTTCGGTGTTTGGCCCTTTTCTGCCATTACTTTGTCCAGAAGAGGACATCATACTTCTGAAAGCATATTTCAACGTTAGAAACACACCAAGTTGAGAAAGCATCCTGGCCATGACGTAGTCTAAGTGTAGCAGCTTGTTTGGAGTAGCTAAATGACACATCGCCTTCAGCTATTTGCATATTTAAAGGGGTCGTTGCATATTTCTGCCTAATCCACTTTCCATCTGTTTCTGAACCCTGCTGTCACAGGGCTCCATGTCATGCCTGAGAACCAGTACGAGAGTAATATGTCCACAGTAAGGACGGGAACAGACAGTGAACAAGTGTTGCTAGGCAACAGAGTGGAACAGAGCGTACGTTCTGCGTTTTCTTCTCACTCACGCACACTTAGTGTCTCTTTCTTTTTGTCCTCTCCTTTGCCCTGTGCGTCCGTCTCAGTGTTGAAGCAGTGAGCAGCTATCGGCAGAATACGATGAGTGCCTGCTGCTGATGCAGCCTCACTGAGAAACACCACATTGATTTAATCTGAGTCCTCTGATCAGGGCTTTAGAGGAGGTGAAGAGAGCAAAGGGATGGTTGTATCTGAGGTCTGTTCAGTTTGATTAGATTTGATGCTAGATTTGATGCTTGATTTGATGCTTGATTTGATAAAAGTTACAAGTAGTAATAACAAGGACACACCTAAGTGGAATATAGTGAGATATATATGTTTAAATTTGGGATGACTAAGGATCAAAAACAAACAAACTAAAAAAGTAATTATCTTCTGCCTGTTAGAACTTAAGGTAGAGGAGAGACAGGGCTGTTCGACCATGATCTGCTCATCTATGATGTAATAATTTACACATCACTGCTCTACAGATTTATTTAAAAAAAGAAAATAGCTGCCATGTGTGCCTTTTTTTTTCCCCGAGTGTGACGTTGTTTTTGGTCAGTCGAACAGAGGTTGAACACGTCTGCGTATGAGTGAGACGGAGTGAAACAGAAGAGAGGGGGCATTTTTAAAGCACAACTGGAGAACGGAGCAGAGAGCGCGAGAGGAAGCGTTAACAGCTTTAGGGATGGGACTGAGTGTGTGTGTGTGTGTGTGTGTGTGTGTGTGAGTGAGAGAGCGAGAGAGAGAGAGAGAGAGTGCCAAGGCACTGTAGCTGTTTTTGCTTTCACTGATATGGTGAGACATCCAGCCTGTTACAGTGGCGCTCAGACTAGGAAAGCTATTATAGCTGCAGATTGGGTGTACACCAGCATACACGTGAACACACACGGACGCGTCACCTCTGCCTACACCGCCGGCTTGTGATGTGACTGGAAGGGAGGAGAGTCACATTGGGACAAAGGGGTTACTGTCTTTAAGGTAGGGTCATTGCCATTATCTGTATCAGCAAAAACATACATGTATGTACAGTCTCAGTCCTGCCTTTTTTTGAGATTGTTTGATACTGTTGATTCTCTCAATCTCAAAACACTTAAATGACACACTGGATGCTGCAGTAGCTGCTGTGAATCAAAGTGAATCAAAATACACGCTGGGAAGTATAAGATAACATAATTATTCTCTTTATAAGGAGCAGCAACAAAGTGTCTGTGAATGGTAGTGAAATCCCTAGATTTATCGTGCTCCCTCTACAAGTGAAACACATTCACAGCAACATTTATGGTGTACAAGGCTTGAACGGACTGACTTTCTCCATTTTAAAAGATCTGTTTAATGGTATGTCAATAGTTGTACATCCACAGCTGACTGCATCAGACAGCTCCGATGCAAGTATTCCACTCACACACCAGATGGCGACATGACAATCTATTTAAATCACCCCCAGTCAAAATTAGATTACGTTGGGGTATCCTGGGTGGCTCGGTTGGCTGAGCACACACCACTTAACCACCACACTGCCCTTGGTGCGAGTCCAGCCACCACATGCTGCTTCCCTAATCCATTCTCCTGTGTCCCTCCACCATAAATCAGAAATGCCTGAAACAACCCGGACAACGATAGTTTTATGAGGTGATCCACTGAATGAACATGCACATAGCATTTCTTGGTGTCATGATGAATTAAAAGCTATCTGTAGCTATTAATTACTGCAAAAGCACGCCAGCATAAAGTAGTAAAAAGCCCCTATTACATAATTATATGCTGTAACATCTTAATAGCTACCCACATTATCTGCTTTGCTTAATAAACAGTTACCCCGGCCTCCAGTTGTGCGTCAGTTTTAAATGGATAATCCGTTCACAGCGTACCCGTCGTTGGTGTTGTCGGCAGTGTTTTGACGATTCACAGAAATGAAGTTTGAGTTTTTCCTGTTATTGGGAAATATGTTTCTACAGCTGATGTTGCTTTCACAGGGATAAATCATTTAGTGTAACTTATCTTCGTCGTATTTTATCTGGTCTCTTTTCCAGGAATGCGTCCATGAACTTCTAATTATGCTGTCTCAGCCCTGTTTCCCTCCAGTCAAAACTGCATTTATAGCTCCAGTCAGTCATTTACCTGTGACTGACCTGTAGCATGGACCCCCCCGCCAACTGACACTAGTTTTATTCAATAAGGCAGAAATAAATAAAAGAGGAAACAAGCCATTTTTCAATAAAGTGCTTGACAACGCTGGGTAAGAGCAGCTTATGAGATGTTGGGACAGATGTAGACAGGCACCTCGCAGTGATTATCATTCTTTGTTTGTATGTGCTCGTCCCACTGTGATGAGTATGAAAAGGATGAGAAAAACCTAATATTAAACGCATACACAAAGGAAAATCTTTTGTTTGATGTTGAGAGTCTCAAGGTGACTGCCGCTGGGTCTTCTTGCTCTCATTCTTTGTGAGACTGCGTAATGTGCAGTTTCTTCTCAACTAATGAAGGCTTTGATCCCATCTCATCTTCTCCACACATTCTGTATCTGCGTATTCATACAGTATTTATATTCTTTTGGTATCTTATGCACGGGTTGGGACAAAAATTAATCATGTTAATATGTCAGTGGTGGCCTACTATTGTTTTATCGGCCAGGCGTATTTATCTTCTGGTCATTTACATTAACGTTGTAGATTGTCTCACAAACATCCTATGGAAAACAAAAAGAAAATAAGCACTGTTATATCGTGTAATGACTGGATAATTTAACGCCACATTTTGGATAACTAACACATGGGATGCTGTTATGAAAGTGTGTGAGACGGCACACCTCTGGAAGTGTCACCGCTCAGGTCGCTTCTCTGCACCTTTCACTGTGTTTTTAATTCATCCCCTCCCGGCCATTTAGCAGGAGATGTTGTCAGTACTTCTCTGTGGCCCCTGAGTGAACCAGTGCGTCATGATTACCAACTCTGACGCAGCTCCTGTCACAGCAACTTTGGCAGCTCCCTCGGTACAGGGATGATGTCTCCCAAGTGGACAGCACAACTGTGGCCAGCTGACCCGGGACTAGTTGCAGTCGCAGCCTTTGTTGTCTGCTGCTGATGACTCCTTTAGGGACTGTCCCTATCATGTCTCAATCAGGTGTTTGGACCTGGCATGTATACGAGTGGGTGTGTGCCATTAATCTTCCCTTATTTTGAATTAGAGCAACATTATGTACACATGTTTTTGCACTATGTAGCTTCAAGATACAAATTTTCAACACATAACATTGTTATCACGTAATGAGTTTTGTTTGTAGTTAGCACCTACATTACATCAGACAAACTGTTACAGACCTGAGATTTCTGCTGACCACAGTGGTGTTGCACTTAGAAACTGTGGCGCCAAATCACACAAAATTCTATTTTCTGCATAACGTTGCTTTAAAAAAGGTTCAAACCTTTATTTTTTCTCTTTTTGTCAGTTTCCTTTTAGTACATGTTAGATTTTACGGAGCAGTATTCATCTTGAAGAAATGATGCAGAAATTGGTAGAGACGTTCGGATGCAATTTTTTCCCCTTCCGACACTAATTCCCATTCCTGAGTTTGTATGTATGTTGGCTGATAGAGCACCGATTTGACATCAGTGTTCTACAAAATATATATTCATTATTATTTTTACTATTAATAACTGTATACTACGAGCCCTGTATGGATGTGATATGATTGCAACGTTGTGTCCTGGCTCAGATTACACCCTTTTGTAAAACACACAAGGGGAATGATTGCCAACTTTCTTTTGTTGTCTAATTTGACAGGCATAAGTGATGCCGAACACGAATATCAACAAATGAAGCTGCTTGAAACTTGAAGCTATACAAGCCACTTGCCATTGGATTTTGGCTACTTGTGCTTTAAAAAACAACAGGAAGAAACGGGGTCCCATTTGTGACTAATAAATTGCGTGGTACTGGATCGGTGCACAGACTCATGTACTTGCAGATAACCGTTCCATCATTGCTTTTGCAACGGAAATATATGTTCCATATATGTGTGGATCTCATATAGATTTAAATACATATTAGTATAGATTACAAATATATTATCAAAATCTATTTTGTAATATATGACAAAATGACAAAATATTAGCATGTACTGTCAAGCATATGTGGACTTTATTAAAATGCATTTTTATTCTATTACATTCTACTTTAAGTTTGTTCTAGAAGGGATATTAGCCTTTTAGGAGGCTCTTCTGATACTGGTATCGGAACAAGCCCAGAAATCAGTTCTCCCATGGATGTCCATATGGCCTAATTTCTCGCACTAAATAAGCTGACTGAATGTGTTAGTCTGTCTGTCTGTTTGGAAACCCTCAGTGCTGGCTGGCAGGTTTATCTATCTCTCTGTCTGTTCTTGGAAAGCCCACCATATTACACTGGTGGGTCTATCTGTAGGCTTGTTTGCTTGGCAGGTCTGCTGTATTAGCAGGTGGATCTGGCTGTCTTTCTGTCTACTTGGCAGGTCCATCACACTGGCTTTAGTAGCTTTGGCTGTCTGTGAAGACTGACATATTGCCTGCAACTTTGTTTTTAGTGTTTGTTTTTTTGGAGAGATGATAGCCTGGCAAGCAGTCAGGGGATCTGGTTGTTGTGTATCTCTGTGTGTGCAAGTTATCTTGTTTTACTGGACAGGATACCAAATGCTCTGGTAACATGCTAATTGATATATTAGAATAATATAAGCTGAACCATCTGTTGTACTGATCTGTCAGGGGTTACTCCAAGGAAAGAGTGCTCGAAGAGAACAATGGGATGGCATTTTCACCTCTTCCTTATTTTTGGAAAAAAAGAGAACAGGCTTCAGATTAATGCACCATATTATATTTTGACTATGTTGGTAATGTTATCCTTTGACAGCAGCGGTAGTATTGGAGTGGCTAGGCTGGCTAAGTGTGCTTTTTCAGAAGGCTAATGGGAAGTCGACACCTCATTTGGGATTTCGGATTTTAGCTCTCCAATATGTCCCTATTTCACACATTTATATTACTCAAAGTAGATAGACTGGAGCATCAAAACCATTTTTAGATTAACTCATAAGGAAGAGTTATTTCTTCTGACACAAAACAGAGCAAAGGGCAGGCTTATCCTGTCCTTGGAGGGTTGTCAATTTCAGGAGGCACAGGCATAGTTCACATCCAACTTTCTCCCTTACCTCAGCCAAACAGCTGCTCACTTCGTCTATCATCCGCAACCCCTCTGGTGGACTCAAAGTGATCGGACACTTTGAAAAGTGCAAGATTGACAGCAGAGCAGTCCCATTCCAAAACAAGACAACTGTGAACTTAAAAAAGTGCCATCAAATTGTACAAATTGATGTCTGGTATGAGGGGAAACTCAGTGAGCTATACAGGGAACTATTCTCAGAGCTCGAGAGAAGCTTCCAGCCTGCCTATTACAGATATGCAGTGTATTTCCATGGAGGGTTCAATCCCATCAAGAACATTTCTAAGGAGAAAAACACTGACTGGCAAATCCTGCTGAGCCTCCAAACCTGTTGCAGTAGCCGCTTCATTTTCAGGCCTGGTAATCCTTTTCCTGTGACTGACCCCGAGGGATGGAACTAAAGCCAGAGTACATCACTGTAAGCAAGATTGACAGTAGGCCTATGTCCCTTTTCTTTTTTTTTTTCTTTTTTTTTAAATAACTGATGTTAATACAGTGGTTGTTTCCTCATCATGTATGATTTTTATTTTCCGTCTGTTGGTCTGTTGGGAGCTCCACCACTTCGGTCCAGACCGAATTACCTGAACAACTGTTGGATGGATGGATTGCTGTGTTTTTTTGGTACCGATATACCGTACATGGCACCAAGATGATGAATCCTTACTTTGGTAATCCTCTCAATTTTTTCCATTTATCTTGAGCAGCCATTTCCAAACTTAAGAAGGACACTGCCCATTTTGAAACTGGAAAATCTCCTGGGGCCTACCCAAACTTTTCATCACTGTTCCTGTAATTGACACAATAGAAGATACGTGCATAAGTCTGTTCCCGTCGAATAATCTTAACCCTAACCCTCCTGTTTGAATTGTGTTTCCTGCAATGTCACCTACCGACCTTAACCTGCAGTGTCCGTTGCAGGATGTTGGTAGGCAGCACACATATCAATGGAAAACTTTAATACAACACCAGATAAATTTAGGTCAGATAAATGAAGAAGAACATGTAGTTTAAGTACCTCGTTATGTCATTTCTGATTACATTCATAATTTAAATATATAATCATAAATGGCAATGTTAAACTCTATAAAAAAAACAAAACACTAAAAACGTATAATTTATTTATTATAAATTACCTGTTGTGTCCCCTTACAGTACCTTCACAGCCCACCAGGGGGCTATGGCCTACTCTTCGGAAATTCACTGATCTAGTGACATTCCTATATTTACTTGCCTGAAAAAACAGGCATTCTGGGTCCTTGATGATGTATCCTTATGCCGACTTTGGTGAAATGTATCATCATAACATTGGGCACATACATTAATGTTCCCCTAAGAATGAAAAGGTGATCCTATAACTGTATCTCTGTCTCTATCTACTACCTTGTGTTTAAAGCTTATTAGCAAATGTTAGCATGCTAGCACAATAAACTATGATGGTTAACACAGTTAACATTATGCTCTCTTAGCACGTTAGAATTGCCAATATGAACATGTTCATATGCTGACGTTAGCATTTAGCTCAAAGCTCCGCTGTCCCAAAGTACAGCCTCACACCCTCCTCTTGTTGCTACACAATTTGTAATTTGCTGTAATTGTTCCTCATCTTTATTTTTCATTTTTGTTTATTTTTTGCAGTTAAGGTATGAGGTTTCTTCTCAGCCAGCGACGGGAAACTCAGTCTACAATGTGAGCCGCTTCCGATTGCTGGAGGAGAGAAACCGAGCTCTGAAGCTTGAGTTAGCCACGCTTCGCCAAGAGAAACAGCAGTACAGGAAACTGGTAGGAAGCTACCCACTCCCACCACTGCAGTTTGTCTTTTTTCTTGTCTGTCCTTTTGGTTATTTTGGATGCCAACAAATAAGCACAATAAGCATCAATTTATTCATCACTATTAAGTTGTTATTATTATTCATCTTACATACTCTTACTGTATGTATGTAGAGAGAGTGTGAATACTGTACTCTTGTCCATGTTGCAGCTTTTATTCTTCAAGGACGCAGCTGTGTGACTCACATGGCCCTATGCACATATACTCCCTCTGTTTGGTCTCAGTTATGCAGACATGTGAGCGTGTGCAATGTGGTGTAAAATAGATAAGGAGGGGCGTGCCGTTTGGTGTCTATCCTGCATGTGTCTGTGTGTGTGTGTGTGTGTGTGTGTCTGTGAGTGTGTGCGTATGGGGCCATATATATTTTTGTTTGAACTGTATGTTCACGCATGCATTTGTGTATTTAGTGAATTTGTCCTTTGGAGGCCTCCCCCAGGTGGTCTCAGATGGCAAGGTGTGTGAGCCGTTGTCTTGGCAACACGCCCATTTGCAGGAGTGTGGACAGACTGTCAGAGAGGAACTGACAGAGCATAATGGCTGCTTCTGTTAAAGGCATCAATGACTTGATATGAATCTAAGTAAAATGGAGTGAAACCTGTATGCTATGGTGTGCATTTACAAATGTCTCATTGATAATGTTACCGTTCAGTGTAGCTCTCCGGCTGTCACACCTCTCATTTGGCTTGTGATTGAGAGACTTGTCACCTTCTCCTCATCTGTTTGTAAAGAAGCATGCATGAATTCCTTTTTGAAAAACTAATGTTGACTGAAACCCAAATAATCTGTTATAGTCTCCCATTTGTTGCCTCCATATATGAAAATGTGAGTCTTTCCCAGGAACCACTAGAAACTCTTTTTACTATATGAGCTGAGAATTCCTTTTATAAAACAGCACAGTTATAACTTCTTTTTTTTTTTTTTTTTTTTAACATTTTGCCCTTTTTTATATCATAATACAACACCTTTCTATTCAAATAGTGAAATATATGGCAGCCTGCCCAGTGGGAGAAACCTTGGCCCGCTGTCATAACAGCTAACATGCAGTAGTCAGCAACATAACTCAATAATGTTATGTAATCATGTATGTCTATGTGCGTGTGTGTGTGTTCATGTGTTTTTTTTAATATATACGGGAAGATACTGTTGGAGGTAGTCCAGCTGGGTGCCTGGCAGTCTTTCTGCTGTCACTGCTGACAGCTACACTATCACACACTGCATCATGGTCATTCATGCAAAGACAGATTCAGCTATGGATCAGTCAGACTGAGAGAAGCTCAGTCATGAGAGCAGCTTCACTCTCGCATATTTGCTCATGCAGATATACTGCAGGCTTACTGAGGGTACTGAAAGAATAGGAAAGATGGTGGAGTATCCTGACCATGATTTATGTTATTTCTACCATTAAATGAGATAAAAATATCGCTGAAGAATTATCTACATTTTGTAAACAGCTTTTGATGATACACATTTCACAGCTGCGTGAAATGTAGAGGGTGATGGTCAGAAGTGGACTTGTAGTAGATCCAGATGAAACAGTCATTGGATTAAAGATATAAGATCAAGAGATTGCTGGTACCAGATGGTTGATGAGCTAGTTAGATAGTTAGTTAGTTAGTCTGTTATCATTCAAATTTCAATTGTACAAATGTACAAAGCCACCTTTCCATGCTTTTAAGGATCTTTAATGTCATTTTAATGACACATAATAACAGCATGACGTAGCAGTCTTCCCTGTTGCACAGAGCGATAATGGGTGTTTCACATATCATTATTTCTAAATGCATCTAAATGTACTGGCGGCCAAAGCTAGCATGCTCAAATTTAACTTCACGTCCCAGTTTGTGTGCTGGCGCCTACAGGCACATTCTGGTTGCCTGTACATGGTCCTCATCCTAGTACAGACTGTGTAGTTGGGTATTTGATTCGAATCCAATGTGGTATCTGCAGTCTGGGTCCCTCCCAATAATTAGTTTGAAGTTAGTTTAGTTTGAGAAAAAAAGCTTGCTTGCCAGTTTGGTTTAAGAGGAGCAGCGTTGAGTCAAGGGGCTAGACTAAAGGGCCGTCCTCACCCAAGAACGATAACTATAGCAATAGCTATAAATGTGTTGTATTAAAAAGATTGTTCTAACTCAGTCCAATGGCAGCGTCCCCACCTCAACTCACCCCAATGACAGTATGTTTGGGATCACTATCAGAGCAATTGGATGAGGGCTATAAACACTCGATCAATCGAAATCCATCCAAATTTACTGGGCATCAATCCGCCTAATTTTGAGGACATTTTTCTATGAAATAATGTTGCAGGAATGCTCATATTAATTTGGTCTCTTTTTTATGTAAGCAAATCGATAGCATTTAGTAAAAAAATCAAATGCTTCTATGATTTAATATCCGGCTGCAATTGCACAATTTGGTGCTGATGGGATCTCTGATGTTCGTTTTGTCCTGACTGATGTCCTCTTTGATGATCCCCAGGTAAATTGAAGTTGACTCATTCAAAAGCATGAATAAAATAAAAAATTTAAAAAACCTCCCTCGTAACAGAATGTTGGCTTCTCCTCACATCCTCTCCTCTTATCTGTGCAGAATTTAATAAACCCATGTGCTTCTTTTTGTTTTGATTTATTTGTTTCTCTTTGTTTGTGTAACAGTACCAGCTCATCAATATCCACCTTCAGAAAGCTGTTGACACAGCTGGAGCTGTTTTTCGAGCTTTGAATGTTATCATTCATCAGTGTGGATGCTCACATTGTTATCGTTGTGGTTATATTGAACGTTTTTCGGTGTGGACGGCCCTTAATGCTGGACTCTTTTCATGTTCTTTTTTGAGGAAAGAGTGACCACACCCAGATCAGGGAACCTATTCTGCTGCTTTATTGTGAGATGAGGGTGCTAGATCACGCTGCCTACTGAACACCTGCAAATCTACTACCTTGCAATGTTACATGTAATCCCTGTTGTATCCTTGAGAGTGAACCTCATGGGGCACCCCTGGATTATTGTGTCTTTGCCTTTTCCTTCAATTCGTTTGTCGTTTCACTTCCTAAATGGCAAGAGAAAATACTGAGAAGGTGAACTGCTTCCTGGAAAAAAAGCAGAGGAACACAAAGCTTTAGACCGGTTGCCTGGAAACAATCTGTGACGGACAGTCGGAGAAAGGTACCTTAGGTGAGGAATGACCTTCTGTATGCTGTGGGGCTGCTGCTAAAAGGCCACAGCTGTCTCCCTACTGGACACCATCCCTATGGTAACGATTGTGTACTGCTAGCAGCTGGCCCACTCAGATGATAGTCCTCGTGATGATATGGGCTGGCCCGGTGTAAAGAGGAACAACGTCTAATCAATAATCTCTAATAGCTGCGTTATCTTAGCTGACACAGCAATCTCCATTTTAACTCCCTCTAATCAAAGATGCACAGACAAACCAGAGTTAATACTAGTCCCGTGTAATGTCACACAAATCAGCTGGAATAATACGACCACCGCCCACAGGATAGCTAGGAAATTCACATTGTTTTGACTGGGTTTTTACAACTGCTATTAGACCGGGTGTGTTCAGGCTGATGATCCTATTCTTTTCTTAATTGCGTTTATCTCAGACAGTATGCTTTCAGGTGGTCAAGTTGTCTCTATATAACCGCATTATGCTCCTTTTCCCAGTCCATTCCTTGTCTTGTTACTGAAGTAAAAATACTGAAAGCACCGTAAGCTTTACCTTTTTATTTTTTTTTTATTTAATTATTTTTTTACCAGAAGTGGTAAACATTTTCTAGATTTTGTTCTTACCATTCACTGTTGGCTACAAAATGTGAACAGAGCTATGAAACATCTCTTATGCATGGGAGATGTGGCTTACTTAACAAGCTTCAGCCAACCTGTATCTATTCCCATGAGTGAAAACTCAAGGGACTGCTCCGCCGCTGACTGACAGAGAGAGCCAAAGATGTAAGTAAGCTAGTTTTTGGTAGCCAAGCAAGCTTATCTGCTTGTACTCAAGGTACACAGTGATTGAATAATTAGTAAAACCATCCTAATCAAGCAGCTATGTTTGTTTCTTTCACCTTTGTTCAGTTCAGAAGAGAGGGTTTTGTACAATAATGATCATGAGATTACAGTTACATTGTTTTAGAGATTTTAGAGGTTTTTTTTATGGTGCACGCTCTACTGTGACATCAAACCATGTATAAAATCTATTAAAACAGAATTTTCCCAATTATTTAATGTGTGTGTCTACAGACTTCC
Source organism: Spondyliosoma cantharus (assembly GCA_900302685.1). Lineage (NCBI taxonomy): Eukaryota > Metazoa > Chordata > Actinopteri > Spariformes > Sparidae > Spondyliosoma > Spondyliosoma cantharus. Next base: position 79,291 of record OMLP01044564.1, read on the forward strand.
ACCAGATCTATTCATAATGTCTAGGGAAATGTAAGATAATGAAGAATGAGGGCACAGCTCGAAGCCATATTAATTATCAGACCACAAATGTAATCTTCATTTTATTATGGGAGCAAACTGAGAGCTCAACGCACTCGACTTAAGAAAACAAATGCAAATAGACTAAACACGAGCATATTAAGAAAACATTTGATTACACATGCACAGCTTCGAGAAAAAAATATGCATAAAACACAACCACAGACAGACCAAACAGAGAAACATGCTGCAAATACCCAAAACCTTTTTCCATGGGAAACTCAAAAATGACGAACATGGATAGGATATGCTTGTTGTGAGTCACAAACCTTGTTGTTGTTTTGTGACTTCTGATGTTATTGCAGTCAGCAATCTCTAGTCACTTATCTAATCTTATCTTATCTAATTTATCTGTTGGAAAATCAACTTAAATGTTAGGGTTTTTGTAAGCGGGACAAGTGAGTCCCACTTCTCTGAGGGCGTGTTTACCACTTTACAGTGTCTTCTTGAAGCTGATTCAGCTGTCGTCTACAGCAGTCTTTCTAAATGCATATATATATATGCATATGTGGGCCGCTGTAGTTTGTACCAAAATGTGTCCGTTGTACCTTTTTCAAACAAAAGCTCATGAAGCACAATCAAGCCCAGAGTCTTTGTGGTCTTGCGCAAACAGCCAGGCATTGAAAACATGCTAGCAGATTAGCTTGCTGACAGTAGTGCCTGCTCGGCTACCCTCATCGGTTATGTGGACCTTGCCTTTCACGTTGTACTATCTATTAGGAGTCTCCCATCTGCGAGCCTCTTTCTGGCCTTTTACTTCTTTCACATCTCGTCTGTTCTCTCATAAATCCAAAGTCTTCCCCCTCTCTCCACTCTGCTTATACTTTTATCCTCTCTTCCGTCTCCATCAGTCTTCTCTTTCCCCCCTCCTACTTCCTGTCCTAACCTCCTTAGTGCCCACACCCAGGCCGAGGGGTTGACTGAGGCCACTGGTCTGGCCTGTGCAGCTTCATGCCTGCAGTAATTTAAGCAGATCTGATGTATATCAGGGAGGGCCATGCCAGCCGGTAATCTCATTTCAGTCATTTTCTGAGAGTAAATCCCAGGCAGAAATTTGGAAATGAGTTATACTTTCTCCCTGGTAGTGAGTGGATCATATTTAAATGATAACACTGGTGTTTTTTGTTTTTTTTAGTTTTCCCTATGATTATTATTACTCCGGAAACCCACAGCCACAAACACAAGCTGCTGCAGTCTGATCTACTGCAGTTTCCTGACTGATCCTGAAAGACCTAGACCTGCTATTTTCAAATATACTGATATAAACTTTACTTTAAGGAGAAATGTGTCACTTCTGCCGAGGGTCTTCATTTTCTCCAGGAAAATCTAAAAAGTACATATTTCAATCTATGCGGTCATAATGTTGGGTATAAATAATTCCCTTGTGTTCACACCAAAGTTTACATAAAAAGTCCTGAGCTGTGTACCGACAGGAGGATAGCTCAGAGTTGGTGTTTTTTTGATTTAGGAATTAAAAAGTTAATTTATCTTCACTATTTCTCGCCCTGTCTGCAGCAGTGAGCCCCGAGGTGCTGACCTCCACTGTCAGGTATAATGTAGTGTAATTAGTCTGCTTGTTGACTGCTGACTGGAGGGAAAATGTACTCTAAAGGTGCAGTTTGAAAGAACCTGTTGAATTCATACTCAAAATAAATAGAGTGCAGCATATCACTATAGTAACCGCTAACTGCTGCTAACTCAGCAGTCAGCAGTCTGGGCTGGGAGTTTAGAGAACTCCGGGAGCGTTGATGGTTTACACTGCTAGCACATGAGCTATACACCGTTAAGGGCTGGGGTTCGCTGCTTGGAATGCTAACTTTTGTAATGCAAAACACCGACATCATGATGATAAAACTTAGAATTTAAGTTTTTTTTTTCATATTCTGTTGATAGTTTTAGATTTTATATATTGAAGCTTTAACTTACTTCATGAAAATACAGAGAGGAGAGTGGAAAAGGAAGAGCCAGAGGGAAAATAAGTGGAATCTCTGGTTAGTGCCGAATTTAGTCAGAGGCTGATCTGAAACAAATACAGATGCACTCGTACTTGCTGTTGCTCACTAGCTTAAGGCCAAAGGAAACTTGCTTTGCTCTCCGTGCGAACACAAGCACAATTTGAATTGAATTAAAGGGGGAGCCATTCTAGAGAAAGGATGCTGATCGTGAGTCTCATTCTCAGGTCATAAAAGAGCAATAAACGCAGATCATATCTAAATGGAATTTGACCTAATTTTCCAGGACATTAAAATATTTCAGGACATGTTGACCAGCACCAACTGAAACTCTGCTTTTACCAGAACTTTACTCATTAAATTATATTAAGTCAGTAAAAACTGGTTTATAATTGCTCATACATAACCACAATAAAAAAATTACCTCGCAGTGCTGTTTCCTGGGCAACTACCGCTGTAATCCTTCTTTGAGTTGGAGCTGGCTATAGAAAGAAAAAAAAAGAAAAAATCTGTGCATACTGGCAGAATTGGGTTCACACACAGACAGTTACATAAATGTCCAGCATTGGCTTGATTTCAGAGCATACGCTGACAGTGTCCGAAACAAATTTGCGGTCCATCTTGTGGGAGTACTGAATCATATTAGCTTTAAAAGTGGAGGGGGAAATAAATTCTGTTGCATCAGAAGGAAAATGTGCTAAAAATATGGCACTGTCAAAATGTAGGGCCCTCCTGGATTAATTGAAAATCCCCTTAACCGGATTAAATCATTTTAGGGGCTAACTGTGTTATACCCGCTCTCACTCTCACACGTACACATGCATAGACACGCATGAGCCCCCACACATAAGCTGATGTCAATATGATATAATTACTCATTGTGACAAGGCAGTGTAGGCAGTGTGATAGCAAGTGTGTTCTGTGTTGTAGTTAAAGGCTAAAAGCTGTGAAACTGTGAGGATTAGACTTGGAAGAGACTGCAAATAGAATAATTGGTCGCATGGGGATAAAATTAAGCCATGCATTTCATATGTGTAGAAAAGTGTTTGGGTTGTGGGTTTCTCAGTAAACTTTACATAAAAGCCCTTTAAATAAAGTTGAAATATCTCAGCAGGGCTTTTATTAGTGCGGAGAAGAATCACAGAGATACACTGTATGTTGTTATGAAACACGCAACCCCCTGTGGCATTAAGAGGTAACTGAAATGTTTTTGATGCACTTTTATTAGCAATGCTAGCATGACATGGCTCTATGAATGCACTGTTGGGCAGCTGGTGCGCCACTTCGATTCAGACTGAAATGTCTCAACAACTAGAAGATGGATTGCCAATAAATGAGGTTTAGACATTTATGATTCTCTCAGGATTGTTTAGAATTACATGGTGATTCATTAAGTTTTCATCTGGCAACATTATCAGGCCAAAATTTCAATCTGTCAACTGGTTTGGTTTGTGACTAAATACTAGTAAAAAAAAAGACACTCCCATCAGCCTCAGTTGTGCTTTTTATTTAGTGCCAAGAAGCAAAGATGAACTAAGATTAAGACCATGGCAAATATTAACAGCAAAATATGAGCATGTTAACATGCTGATGTTAGCATTTTGCTCAGTATACAACCTCACAGACCTGCTAGCATGACTGTAGACTCTTGGTAGACGTCACACAAACACACAAAATATATTGTAGTGTTCAAAGAACTTCTCAAATCTTTTGCCCAGTTTATCTGTATGTTGTGTGTATAATATGTTCCAAACAGGCATTTTTTTCTCAACATATGGGCAAAATGCTGCTGCTTTCACCCTAACACTGAGCCTACCTTTATTATTTACTATATAACCAAGTGGCAAACCACAGTGGTTTGTGGACGACTGTTTTGAAGCCGTTGAGTTTGGCATTTCGGCTGTCGCCATCTTAATTTTTGGAACCAGAAATGACCATAATTGAAAGAGAGAGAGTGGGAAGGATATTCTGCTTGAATCTGACTGAAAACCCAAGGACATGCCCTAATAGACAATAATTAACAAGATAATAGATCAAGTGAATAGCAGGGTCACGTTTGCATAAGAATAAAAACAGTAAGGAGGAGATCAGTGCAGTTGCCCACTGCTGGCCAGTAGGAACAATATAGTTTTAAGGCACTTCTGCATTGGCTTCACTTTTAATATGTTTGTGATTCAATGCCCTGTCGAAATCTAAATTGTAATGTATTTTTTTTTGTATATCCTACAATATAACTATTAAGTGTTCTAAACAGCTCAAACGATTGTTTCTCAATCCGTGCTGATACTCAGCAGGGGGAAAATAGCAGCATTAATTTGTGTCACCTAACCAACGGAAAAAAAAACAAGTTTACTCATCAGATTTTGTACTGTGACTACTGCAATGCCACAAATATACAGCAGCTTAAATGTCCCCCCATGAGATAGAATAGACCTCATTTACATGTCACTCCCCAGCTCACCAACTGTACATTATAAAGTGTATTAAATGTGCAAGCAAACAACTTCAGACTCTAACAGACATATTTTTTTATTAGATGTCAACACCGAGGGCCACTTGATATATAACAAAAAACACTATAAGAGTAACATACAACATTATACATTAGACATTCAATCTTTCTTCTATAATCTATGACAAAACTTAACATCTAAAGGTCTAACATGTTTATTTTAGGGTGGCGAAAGTGGCATCAATCAAGGCCCCTCTTCAATTAGTGTCATGATTTAAGACATGAATTTCGTAGCAGAGGAGAGGAGGGAGGGTCCATCTGCCAGCATAAGCCAGCATCATGCAGGCTGCTGTCATTTCAGTCATTTGGCAGACAGGCAGCACAATCCAGACGTTGGTTGTACAGGGCAGCTTTCCAACAAACAATCCTTATTTGTGTCCCAGACTCCAAGATGTCTGCTCCCTATTGCCAGTGATACCTCTTCTCCTAAACAGTAGCTTCTGATGTAGCTGATGGTTGTAGCAGTGGAGCTGGCTGATTAATTCAACAGAGTGGATTTCCGCAGCTCGCTGCACACGCGTACACATCGCGCGCAAGAAAGAAAGGGGGGAAATTGAGCAGAGGAAGAGAGAGAGAGAGAGAGAGAGAGAGAGCGAGAAAGAGAGCGCGGAAGAGAAAAGGAGAAAATGATGGAGGAAGGGTGTTAAGGAGGAGGGTCTTCGGGGGTGGGGAGAGAGGGAGAGGAAAGGGAGAATAGGAAAGAGAGAGTGTGTGGAGAGGGGGCGGAGGAAAGAGAGGAAGAGAGAGAGAGAGAGAGAGAGAGAGACACGCATGCCCCGGAGCTGCTACTGATGCTGCTGCTGCTGCTGCTGCTGCTGCAGCCGTTTGACTATTCCCCACCCAGAGAGAGCAGGGAAGAAGGGAGGAGATCAGAGCAAGGAAGGAGGAAGGAGTAAGCGGCACCTCTGTAAAGATGCTCCTGTGCTAGCCAACACACACGGTAAATACTAATCCTTTATCACCACTCTGCTTCCTCTTCACCACCACTGTATATCTCTGTCTCTGCATCACTGGCCCAAGTGTGTTTGTGTTTGATTTAGCTCTGTTGAGATCCTATATATAGTGCACACGGTTAGCATAGCCAACAGCTGGGGAAAACCTGTCTGTGCAGCTGCTGCAGGAGGAAGCAGACATCCACGGAGAGGTGAGAAAGCAGAGGAGGATCTGTACATTTTGTGTCTTCTGGGACTTAATGTGGAAAAAGCAGCATCCAGCTCTTCTGTGTTTCTTGACTGTAGCAGAGCCACCTGTTTGGAGATGTGTGGGTGTGTGCGGTGTGTGTCGAGGGGTGGGGGGTAGGGTTACGGTGTATGGGGTAATGGTGTGTTTGTGGCTCGGAAAGGTTAGTATGTGCACGCAAGTGCCTGTGTGTGGATTTTTTTCAGAGAGTGTAAGACAGCGCTGCCTTTTTTTTTAGACGGCTGTCACATTATGAATATCATCTCCCTGTGTAGTACGTGTGCACATGGGAGCATTATTTGCTGAACACATATGTAGACACATGTTCACATGATCACTTAGACACACCGGGAGAGAGACAAACGTGTAGTGCTTTGTCAAACAAATTGATTTTCTGTGAGTGTGTGTGTGTGTGTGTGTGTGTGTGTGTGTGTGTTTGTGTACTTTGACGTTATCGGCTTCGGTAACCTGAGCTTTTCCTGGTTCCTGCCTGCGGAGGGGTTGCCAGGTGTTGCCGATGAATATTAACCCACTCCTGGATGATTGACATTTGCTCTCCACCAGTTTATTTATCCTCAGGAGGTAAAGTCTGTTGCTAAATGTGTGTGTGTGAACATGGCAAGATAGAATGCTCTATACACTCCCAGTTCATTATAGGTACACCTATAGTAGCTTAAACTAATGCATTCTAATATCACAGCCCTTCAATTCTGTGGAAACTGATTTAACTTTAATCCATTTGGAGACTGTAGATTGTGGTGCTGTTGAATTGTACTACATTATACTAAGAGGTTTTTCTAATATTTTGGCAACCCAAGGTAGACTACGGAAAAGTACTGTGTGTATTTAGAATTTTTGTTCTACCCTCATCGATACATCGATAGCATCTGTTTTTTGGATTCTTCCCTTCCTTGTTGCTAAATGCTGCTTATACCAACTGTTGTGTCTTTTGTTGCACCCAAAAATGTAAAACATATCACCTCCGGTGTGGAGGATTTTCGTGGGAACACTTGTGTGTCAGTCAGGTATTTAGAGCTGCAAAACACTACAGCTTTTAAAGATCTCTGAGTACTGGTACCAGTAAGTAAAGGGTTGGTAAAATTAGGAATTTACTTGCTTTACTGGGCTAAGTACTAAAGAAGAGTAAGGCACATGTTTTTTTCTGCACCTGATGATGGAAGTAGTTAATACTTAAGTACATCCTTCTTTTCTCTGTTGAGAGTTGCACATGCGCATTACTGAGTCGTGAGAAAATAGCGGCTGGTGAGGATATTTATTAGCTGAAGCACAAGCAAACATTTCAGTTTTGCAGGAGTTTAGTCGGGTGAGGTGAGTTGAGTTAGATGATGTGGGCGAACCTCGCAAGATGGGGAGCAAGGTGGATAAGATTAAGCACAACGACCTTACTTTCGTATTTGGTTTTATTTGATGGCTAATAAACATTTGTATATAGACAAGTAGAAATTGACTTTGGCCAAGTACATTTCTGACCCACCTGGCCGACCAGGCAGGTGAAAAGGGACATTTACGTTGATCCCTGCCAATGAGGATTTATTTTTGGATTGGGTGTATTGAGTGAAACTTCTGTGTAAGATAACAGGACTAACTGCACAAAGTGGATTTTTTTCGGCCGATACCAATAATAGTGATTAGCTGCCTCTCATTGTCAGTTTCACCTGTTTGGTATTTTAAAAATAACCCTACGGTAACAAAGGCTAAGGTGTAGTGAGCAAAGATGGATGATTGAATATTACATCTGCTCCTTCTTCTCCTTCTTCTTCTTCTTCTTCTTCTTCTTCTTCTTCTTTGTCTTGGTCTTTATTGGTGGATTGTATACCATCTGTCAAGGTGCCAATAAATAGGCTATAACTTCCCAATATGGGGCCAATAGCTTTACGGTCCTATACATATCATGTACCTCTAGTTTTTGTCACAGTCTGAAAAACTTTTACAACAAAAAGGAAAACCTGACTGACAGTAGTACATTTCTCATCATGTCTCGCTGTAGTCCCTTCATCAAAGAAAACTTTGTCCTGTTCGTGGATATATTATGTGTATGGCGCTTGTGTGAAAGAGATATCCTGACGAATCTCCTTGATTAGTAGAGTGGTTGGTTTTATCAGGCCAAGATAGAAAGCAAAGCTACTGCCAGCAGCTCAGCAACTGCTTTCTTTTCTCTCTTTTCTTTCTGCGTGTGTTACTATACATGTTGAAAACAAGCGTGTGTGTAGGTTAGAATGCACATGGTTCATATGCCTGCACCATACATATGTTTGAATATATGGCTGTGTGGGTGGGTGGCAGACCAAAGGAGAAACATGGCAGAGGAGAGAGAAAGACGTGGTGCTTGGACAGCTCTGTTGGATTCTCTTTTTGCAGCATTTTGTGTAACTTCCTCTTACTCCCCACTCTCTGTCTAGCCTCTGTTATCTCCCCCTTTATTACACGAAGGTATAGAAACCATGGAGCAGAATTACTGGGAAAAATCTTGTATACCTATACATCAATCCTGCCCTTCTTGCGCCACTCTCCCATTTCTTCGTCCACTTCTTAATTTCCATGCGGCAGACTGGTTGTCTGTGCCAGCTGACGTTCAGATGGATGCCAGAGGGCGAGAAGGAGGAGAGAGGGAGGAAAAAGATAGGGGAAATGAAACTTGTGTTTTCAGTCTCATGGCTGATTTCCCCGCTCCTCTCCAGAGATTATCAGTGAGTCTGGCAGCCAAAAGGCAGCCTTCTTGACTAATCAAAATGTTCCTCAGGACATGCAGGCACCGTGGTAATTCCTGAACGGTAACAGCCTGGCAGGGGTGTGGCAGCATGTATCAATAGAAACAAATGTGTGCTAATATGTGAATTAGCGATTATTTTCAATATCAACTATTCTGCAGATTGTTTAATGTTAATCAGTGACTCATTTTGTCAAAAACATTTCCAGAAAATTGCAAAAAAAGGCTCATCACAATTTTCCAAAACCCAAGGTGATGTCCCTATATTGCTGTCCAACCAGCAGTCAAAAACCCACAGACTTTTCATTTACTATCATAAATGACGGAGAAAAACAGCAAATCCTTACATTTGAGAAGCCGGAACCAGCAAAGGTTTTGACATTGATGCTGAACTGAAGCGATTAATTGATTATCAAAATAGTTGCAGATTCATTTTCTTATGATCAACCAAGACATGAGCATACCCTCTCTGTACATTACATGCTCACAGACACGGATTACATGCCTTTATACACAGTCCCCATATGTTCACTGTAGTGTTAACGGAGTGTATCCGTGCTAATACACACCCACATCTTATACAGGCGATTCTCTGCTGTGTATTGTATATTGGATCATGTTTTTCTGTTCTGTGCACTGTTTCATATCTAAGTGTGCTCCCGCTCAGTGTGCTTCTTTGATATACTAACTGCTCATTCATCCTGCTGCTTTAAATAGCGACTAAATAAGGTGGCTTTTGTTTGCAGTGCTTGTACACAGGCTTACATTCATACAATTCAAAGGGCATCAGATATGTTAGATGTGATACTTCATTGCTACTTTTTATCATCCTGACACTCCATACCTGAAAGAGAACAGTTTCTATAGCAACCCCATCATCCCCTCCCCTCACCCCCCACCTCTGTTTTGTGTGTGTGCGTGCGTGTGTGCGTGTGTGCGTGTACACGCAACCCGTGTAGCTCCGAATGGGAACACACGGCTGAATATGAGTGAGTGCCGTATTGATTGCTAGCATACACACCATAAGTGTTGATGTCATTTAGCCAGCGGGAGAGGCAGAGAGGGAAACAATAAAGGAACATTTCCTCTGCACTTTTCCTGGCAGCTTTTCAAGATACACAGAAGTTATATTAAAGGAAAGACACAGAGCACTGCGGAGGGAGAAAAAAGCAACACAAAAAAAAGAAAAAGAGGAGGGTGGGGCAAAGGAGCCAAGTAAGAGGAGGAAGAGAGGGAGCGTTATAAGTAAATGGATGTCTGATTGAAGTGGAAATACAAATACAGTTAGATAAAAAATAATATGAGTAGCACTTGATTTGTTTTGTCATGCAGGTGGTGCACTCGCCCCATCTCTTGAAATGAATGGGTGCTGATGGCGTGGGTGATATTTATTCTATGTATATCGACGCAATGTGAGTTGGGATATTTTTTCACGCTTTACCACGTGATTTTTCTTCATCCGCCGTCTGCATCCCGTAACTGAGTATCAATTAAGGACAAGTGTACAGAGTCCTCTGGTCGACATTACTAAAAGCCTCCTCACCCAATTTATATGACGTTGTTTATAGTTTGGCCGTTCTACGTGTAGGATAGTGTACCAGACCAAAGTGCCCTTGGTAAAACATAAATTTAACATGGCACTGCCAGGCTAGGTGAGCCCTTTAGCACAGGATCATGCTGCTAAAAGGCCTGTTAATTCCTCCACACTAATTGTCTCCCACTGTCATCTGTAATTCTTTTTTTTTTTAGGTTGTCTTCTCCCTTTCTGTCCCCTTTTTCTCCTTGGGCTCCTCTTTCGCTTGCGTTCACACTCTTCTCTCAGTCTCTTCCTCTAAATAACTTCCTGATTGCATTCTCTTCCTAAATTGCACCTGTCTTGTGCCTCTGTCTTCCTCTACATTTTCCTTCACTCAACCCTTCCATTATCTTCTCTTTCTTTCAGTCCCCAGTGTTCTGTGTCTGGAAAGGGCTTGAATGATTAAACATAGGACGAGAAGCCTTTGGTGGACTGAACACCAAGGGCACCTAGATGGAGGGAGAGAGGAGTGCACAATGTCAGACAGAGCAGCCTGTTCGGATACAGATGACATGACAGCACCCGTGCTCCTGTAACTGTCACCTATTGCTCCGTGCCACTGAGTCCTGCTCACTTGAGACCTAAAGCTCGGTCACACGCATCTGCCGGGCAGTTTTACAGGAGACACTATAGAAAACTTCCATATTTGTTTCATTGAATCCTGACAGAAATTCAAGTGCAAATACTGCTGGGAGAAGCTTTTTTTGATGTGAAACAGATCTAAGTAAGTAAGTGTATTTAAATTCCAATGTCTCATTATCAGTCGGTACACTCTCCAGAGATCTGTCAGCTTGACAAGAAGGAAGTCAAGGAGAGATTTAAACTTGTGCTTTGCATGTTTTGGTCAAAGGCTAGTTATGTAGTCATGGTAGCAGTCCCAGTTCTTTTTTCCCCCATGTTGCACTGCAGCTGCGTTGTAGCGCTGCTCACATGGGGCACCATTTGGTAGTTTTTACACTGCTAATGTATAGTGAAAAAAATGCAGTGATTACAAAAGTTACATGATTCACAATAAAAGTGTTTATTGAAAAATAAGCAAACAGGCAGGATTGTGTCAAATGCAAGAGGAACGGAATTGATCATACAGAAATAACAATAAATGAGCAATACCTCGGTAAAGAAAATAAAAGGAATATGAGTGACTACTGTAATACTGACTGCAGAAACTAAATGCTTCATCTTCATTTTATACAGAGCTCGGGGGAACACCCAGTAGACACTTGTTAGCCGACCTGAGAGGCTTTAAGTCAATTAAGAAATGTACTCAGGGACTTCAGTGCCTGATAGATAAAACCAAAAATATTATAATGAATTCTAAACTCTGCTGGCAGCTAATGGAAAGATGCCAACACTAGCATAATGTTCTCTTTGTCTTTGTTAGAAGACGGTCAGCAGCATTTTGAAGCATCTGCTGATGAGTGGAAAATCCTGCATGTTTTTGCACTGATTAGCAGTGCAGAATTACCTTACTTTGTCCTGATATGCCCTTTTTGTAACGGAATACACAGGAGGTGGTGTTTTCAGATTGATTTTTTTCTACGTATAGATCTAAATTGTAAACCCCCCCATTGAAACCAGCGGTGAGGAAACCTCTGCTAAGGCTCCGTCAGTGTGTATTCCTAGCGTACTGTACAATTTAGCAACTGTGCAATGGGGTCAGATGTAAATTATTTAGCACTTGTGCAGTATGTTTTGCTGCAGATTGGGGTCATGTGAGCATGTATTTATGGGTATTGTGTGTGTGTCTGTATATGCACTCATAGAAACGTGTGTGTGAGGAAGACTGTGTCAGTTCGAGTGTGTTTTTATAGCATTTATGTGCACGCCTGTGTGTTTGTGTGTGTGTGTGTGTGTGTGTGTGTGTTTTCACTTGTGTATTCTGAGCTTGAAGGTCCATCCAAGCATTATGTGAGCATGAAGGCCCATCGAAGCACATGTAATCCCTAACCAGCTCTTGGGCTCCTCATTAGCATTACACTGATCTTCCTCAGAACTTATTTTCCAGCCCTCTGATATTGTGTGTGTGGCCACAGGGAACAATAGGTCCTGTTCACATCAAATGTGTTATGTCATCAATGTGACTGCAAGCTTTGCTGCCTACGTCATGGGAGCCCTGTTTGACTCCCTCTGCCTGCTCTCACAGTATGTACATACAGGACACACACGCGCACACACACACACACACACACACGCGCGCGCGCGCACGCACACACACACACACACACACACACACACACACGCACACACCAAAATGCACACTCCCATGCCCTAATATTCCCCCGTGGGGCATATGAACTCTCAAGAGAGGTTAATGTTTCCCCCAGAGCGTCCTCCATGTACAGTGCAGCTGGAGCACCTCGACATATCACACATAGTTCACATTCAAAGCTGATGCGTGCACATGTGCTCCATCTTTCTTCCTGACCCTGTTGAGACCACTTTCAGTTTAGATTTAGATCCGATTGGAATACAGTGCCGTTTTTATCTGGCATCAAATGTCTACTCTTAACCACGAGGAAACGCTGACTGCTACCGCCACCAACATTAAAGGTCCTTTACACAGTGTGATTTAAGGCTCTCCCAGATGATACTTGAGGGTAATGAAAGGAACATTGTGAACTCTTTGGATGTCGATCAAAAATGTGCCACTTTTGGTGACCAAAGACGAGCTGCATCAAAATGTAAGACCCAACATCCAACAATTTGAGAGCCGCCATGACTCACATGTACACACTAAACAACCAGGATGTGTTATAAAATGAGTGGTGAACCAGTGCACTGCTACTGCTGACTGTGACATTTTGAAATCATGTTATTATATAAATGATATGATAACATTGCGACACTGTATTGATGGCAGATGTTAGGTGTTGTGGACCTTCTGTTTATCAGTTTATATAGCTGCCTTTCACTTGACATCAAATGTAATTGTATTTTTGTACACACGATAAACAAAGTAAAGATGATTCCACCCTTGCTGAGACCGGGTAAAAACACCCTTTTTTGACATGTAAAAGTACACTATGGCCAAAGCTTGTTCTTTTTGCTACATTTCCCAAACTGTGTGTGGCGCAGAGAAAAGATTTGAGTTGTTCTCTATTTACAACTTTCACCAGACATTCACTGACAGCTGACAAAACACAGTCTGACACAGATTACAATCAAGACTTACTCGCACAGTGCGACATTCAATGATCTTCTAAAATTGTTGTGTAATTGCTGTATTATTGAGTAATGCCCACCAAAAGTTTCCAGGACTCAGTGTAACATAATTAGATGTCTCTTGGTTGCATCTCTCGCTATCATTTTCTGTCATCTCTCCACTATTGTTATGTAATCAAAGCATCAATCTAAAATACATCAGACACTGCTTATATGCTCATCGCAAATGTAGACGGCAGCACTTGTGGCTTGCAAATTGCATATACAGTTTTTAATACAGGCCTCCTACATGCTCATGCATTAGTCGCAATTATGCTGTTTGTCAGATGAGTGGAAAGTGTCTAAATGAATGGGAGAGGAAATTATCTCATGTTCAAGTTTGGTTTACACAATACACAGCCGATGGTGCACCTGCTTGAGAAAAAAAGCTATTTGGTATCTCGCCTCGGATGTGTGCTTAAAACCTCGAGTTGTTCTGAGGCCAACACTGTATTAACTGTACATCCAATGCGTACACAAGCACGAACATTACAGAAACGAAGCACAGCTCACATGAGTAACAGGAGAAGCGACAGAGGAGGTCGAGGAGTGAGGTGAATGAGGATGTGCGTTACATGGAGGAGAAGTTAATCTCTCCTGACGGTAGCGCCGGCCTCTCCCTGCCTCTCCTCTGTCTTCTCTCCTCCATAAAACTCTGGATTGTCTCCTGCTCTGTGAGAGGCATGCAGTGGAGTTCACACACACACACACACACACACACACACACACACACACACTCAACACGCTTGACACACATGACAG
>OMLP01044565.1:0-16112 GCA_900302685.1 Spondyliosoma cantharus
TATATACTTTTTTTCTTTTTCTTTTTCAGAAAGGCATCAGTCCCAAATGTGAGACCAAACTCAAAACATCAGTGTTAACATCCTGGTGTGGAGAGGTCAAATTAAAGAATTCAATCAAGAATTCGTAGCAGTATTGGAAAAAGATGACAATTTAAGTATATTTGCAAAGATTTGTTCACCTATTTGATAGACTGTTCCTATTTATCAGTAATAACTGTGATTCTTGCACTGTAATAGAATATGAAAGGCTCCATTGGGCAGGTGTCTTTAACTGGAAATATCCCAAATAGCTGACAGCAAATGTTGGCAAGGGTTCGTTGAAAAAAAAAAGTGAAAGTGGAAATTGTGAATAGCATGTCCACTAGAGGGAGTAGGTCCACACTACAACACTTGGATCAACCACTCAGATAACCTTTATAAAACAATCAAATTGAAAAACAAATATTCCCTCAAGTCAAGGGACTGAATTTCCATGGAATAATATTATCAAGGGTATGTTCCCATAGTCTCATAACTATCTTATGCACATTGGTGAAATCCCCACTGCTACCATTTAGTCATTACTCTAAAATCTCAAGAGGATTTCTGAGAGTTTGATCCTTCAACGATTGAGGGAGCAGGTTAACAAAGCTGTAATAATTGTGAGCAAACAATGATGATTAATAATAGACTTAATGTAAAGTATCTTCACCCTTGTAGCTCACTCAGCTGCTTTTAGCATATTGTTTGAGCTGTAAGCATGAGTCCTACCAACAACTCTGGACAAATTGTAACCCCAGTAAGATGTAAATCAGGACCTTTATCACTGAAACTCTGATAAAATTATCTACAATGCAGGCACTGTGGTAGTTTCTTGATTTCTCATTAAAAGTTTGTATAGTTGACTAAGAATGGAAATGATTTTTCTCTGTGCCTCTATTTTCATGTAAAAAAAACTATACATGAAAATAGAGGCACAGAGAAAAAATATCTGTGGACTGCTCTAAAAAACACATATAAAACCTTCAGTCTTAACCTCACACTTGGTGTGAATGTCACTGGTAAAACAATCATCTGCATGACTTGTGTGTAATAACTGTGAGAGTTGCTGCGTGTTTTTCGGGGATATAGTTATCATCTTTATTTATATTGCACTTTTCAGAGACAGACTTTAAAGTACTTGGAACAGAAGACATTCAGGTCATGTCAGGTCCTGGTGGCAAGAATAATCACACTTCAGGAACTAATCCTCGCTTCTTGATGACGTGTTCCATTGTTGCCTTTTCACTGGTGTCCAGGTTGATGTTGTACTTGGCCAGGATTTTCAGGATGGGCCTCAGCTTTAGCCACCACTCGTTCTTTGGAATACGATGTCTGCCAAGTAAAACATTTGTCAGTGCAAAGAGGAAAGTGAAAACAATAACTATACATTTCTCAAAGTATAAGTAATCAAACAATTTACATTTCATTTAAAGCTGGATTAAATCATTTTGGACCACTAGGGGGCAGAATGACTCCAAGTAAACTCACAACAAGGGGCTATAAACTCTATAGCGAACATGTTAGCAAACAATTCAGAGGGAGAATAAATGGCAAGACAATAAATATACAGGACAGAAATGAAGTCTCACTCAAAGTCAGTTTCTTCCTTAAGTTCTGCCAGAGGCCGGAAGACCAAAGCTCTCTTCCTCATGCCCAGCACACAGGCTGAATCAACAGAGTTGGCAAAGATACGACCTGGAGGTTTGGGGTTAAACAAATAAAGTATACATTAGCACAGGAAGCACCGGAGGTCATCACACAACTGTTTACAGCAAATTGGGGTTTTAATGAGGTCATGTCCTCACCATGTCTGTAGCATTCCTTCAGCTTGTCAGTCAACCACAACACAGCCTTGATCCCCATCTTGGTGCCAAAGTTCCTGTCGAAGGGACTTGGTGTTCCACCCTAAAAACAAAAGGATACGTTTCATTATGTTTATGAAATTGAGTCATTTTGAGTCAAATTGAGTTGGCAAAGATAATGAATCTAATTATCTGCGCCTAGTGTCCCACCTGCTGCATATGTCCGAGCACATTCTTCCTGCAGTCGAACACACCCTTGCCCTCCTCTGAGTACAGGTTGAAGATAAAGTCTGTGGTGTAGTTGGCATTGGATCTCTCATTTCTGAAACAATAGTACAATATTAGATGAGATATTGAACCACAGTGAGCTGTAGGTTGTGGAAAAATGATTCTACTGAGAATAAAATGACCAGATTCCCCACAAACCTCAGAATCAGCCCTCTCTTCACTGTGGTCTTCATCTTCTCCACCAGATGTTCCACATTCACCTACAAACAAATCAACCATGAGAATTTAAAAATATTCTTCACTGATGTATGTTATCATTTAGCTCTCTTTTCTTTTATACATTCACTGGCTCAGACCTCTAGGTCATGGATGTTGAAAGGCTCCTCATAAATGTAAGCAGCATCAGCTCCAGATGCCAGCCCAGCCATGGTTGCCAGGTAGCCGCAGTGTCCTCCCATAGTCTCAACAATGAACACTCTTCTCTTGGTACCAGCAGCAGATTGTTTGATCCTGTCGCATGTCTGAAAAAGAGAGAAAAAAGAAGAGTACAGTGAGTAAGATGGATTTTCTGGGATAATCTGGCATTTGTTTTGTGATCTTCAAGAAAGTTTACCATGGTTATAGTGTTAAGCGCAGTATCAGCTCCAACACTGAAGTCAGATCCAGGAATATTGTTAGAGACAGTGGCAGGAACCACCACAATGGGAATACAGAGTTCCTCATACTTCTGTCTAGCCTGCACCATCTGCAGACCACCAGAAAATGCCTAGACAGAAAGAAAGGAGAGAATAAAATGTCAGTAAAGACACTTATTGCTTACCATAGCCTCGATAATGCAGCCATTCACCTCAAATCCTCCAATGATGATTATAGCATGAATGTTGAACTTAGTGATGCTCAGACTGATCTCCTCCATGAACTCAGCAGGCAGATTTCTTAAAAAGGAAAACACAGAATCACAGCAGATTATAGCTGCTCAGTTTTAAAGGCAGAAGAGTTGGATCTTTCGGTTGCGGTTCGTAAACACGATGTTCAAAGTTGGCCCATTCTCATCGTGGTTGAATGCTTACGATCTGCTGCCTGGTTGCTATGACCTTCTATCATTGACCGCATGAAGAGAGATGCCTTAAACTTGTGTTCTTTTGACTCCACTGGTTGCAAAAAGAGTGTATGTAAGCTTCTGAGAAAATTGCCGTACTTCTCACTTGAGTTAATGCCTAAAGAGTTTATGATTTATGTCACTACAGTTTGATCACTATTCAAGTCTTCTTCAATACAGAATGATGTTGTAAATTATGGTCCCATTCTGACTAAAAATAGATGATGAAGTGGAGTATTCTATTAGACTTGGCAACTCCACCCTCTCATCCAAATACTGTAACTTCTGACTCTAAGAAAAAACAAGATGCTGATGGCTGAAATGCCAAACTCGAGGCTTCAGAATGGTAGTATGGAGTATATATGGAGTCCTGCCCCCAAACCCTGCACTCTGTTATTAGCTTGTGGCTACACACCCATTGCTGAAAGGCAATCCTTTGTATTCTGCCTTTAAGTTAAAAGCATAAGTATATTCTAAAACACTGAATCATGCATTATCATCATTGTACCAAACAACAGAGTAGTCTGTTGAAATATCTCACCTCTTTGTGCCCAGATTGGAGCCCCCCTTTCCAGTCCATCCTGCCACTCCTGACCAGCCAATAGGCTCAATCTGTGCAGGGACAGAGTATCGTGGCCTGACATATGTGCGGGCTATGCATTTACATGGAAGTGCTGATTAACCATCATGAAAGTACATGCCATTTTGTGTTGTTTACGTGTGTGTAGCTACAATTTACCATTCCATGAGCCAATCCCTCAAAGCCATCGTGCACTGCCAGCATCTGGTGGCCCTGCAGGATCCCAATTCTGACAGCTGAACGTACAACAGCGTTCATTCCAGCGCACGGAGCTCCAACGTTCAAGATGGCAACATTGATGTTACTCTGGCATGGGCACATTTACAGACATGTTTGTCAGGATGCATGTATTTTCCACCTGGACTTAAAGACTGGGACAGTTCGTCCATAGTTCCTGACCTTTTTGTCTGGAAGGTGCACATGAGCCAGCATTCTGTAAGTGTTCCAGTTGTTCTCAAAACTCCTGTTGTCAAGATTTAGCAGAAACGTACAGACATTTGAAACTCAACACACCACTTGAGAATCCCAAATGGATAACACAAAGTGCATGCCTCACTTTCCCCTGAGCTTCACAGCATCTTCAAATCTCCCTTCAGCCATGGCTGTGGTGACATCTTTAGTCTGATGGGAAAGAAGTTTAAGGAACAAACAGGAAACTGAGAGTTCGTTCAGAATACTATGAAAACATCATGTTATTGCTCAATAATACTTGATGTTGAAGTCCTGTTCTATTATTAATTTTGTGCAAACTGAGGATTTGTTTCACATATGGAAGAGATGTGACTCACCACTTGCACACACTCCATAAGAGGCAACCTGACAGCCATGTTACCAGACAAGCTGACCACACATGCAGGAGTCTCTGGTGTGGCCTCCAGCAGAGCCATCACAGATTCCACACCCATCCTGCTAGCCTGAATCACAATCAAGAAGAAGACACTTGGAGAAGCAGGTACATTTGTATTTATGCACATTGTTAACAAGATGTAAGATACATTTTTCATCTTTTACATATGGTTGTATTACCAGGATTCTGTCAAAGGCAGAAGGGGTTCCTCCTCTCTGGACATGGCCCAAGATGGTGGTACGGGTGTCAAAGCCTACCTTCTTTGATATCAGCTGGAGAGAGAGATTATGAATTTATGAGCCTCATGTGAAGAGCCAAAACACTGTATGCGCCACTAAATTGGAGCCGCTCTGCTATCACTGACCTCTTTGACTTGCTCACATGTGATAGGTTTTCCCTTGCGATTGATTGCGCCCTCTGCAATAATGATAATATTCAGACGGGAACCACGTTCTCTTTGCTGAGGAGGACAAAAAAAACCTTTTAAGATCAACAAACAGACTTTTTCAAATAAGTCAGTGAGGACAATGCTTGACATGACATTTACATCCATCAGTCTTCTGCACAGATGCTCCTCCCATCCATCCTCTGGGGGCATCTCTGGGATAAACACCCAGTCAGCACCACAGGCCAGAGCTGTCACCAGAGCCAGGTAACTGCAAAGAGCCATATGCGAGGGTTCAAGTGTCTCAAGCAAAACTCATATCTTCTTAAAGGTCCCATATTGTAGAAAAAGTGAGATTTCTATTTCTTTCTTTCTATTTCTATTTCTAAACATGTCTAGGTCTATGCTATTAAAATGCTGTGAAAGTATGAAATCACTCAATCCAAAGAGAAACACACACAGCCTGTAGTCAGTAACTGGGCCTTCAAACGAGCTGTTGGGACTTCAGGAAGATTGTGATGTCACAACAATTCAGTCACCTTCCTTAGCCATGTGCAGCACGGCTGTGGTTGCACCGCAGATCTGATGTCAAAACATGGTGTGCATAGCCTGCTCAGGCCTGTGAGAGCTGACCAATCAGACAAGACTAGGTTTTTCAGGAGGGGAGTCTTAAAGAAACAGGCACTAAAACAGCGCATTCAGACAGAGGGTGAATATAGGTGCTGCAGCAACGGACAGTATTAGAAAAATATATAATATAATAATGTTTTTTGAACATTAAAGCATTTAAAAATGTTCTAGTAGACACCAAAATAAAGCATGAATCGGAAAAATAGAATAATATGGATATTCAAAAATTCCATATCATAACATTGACTTTGTACTTAAAGTCTCAGTGGGTTATAAAAGTATTTGAAATAACATCTAAAACAACATATAATAATACAGCAAATATGCATGATATTACAGGTGGATATGAGTTTTTTGAGCTATTTATAAATAGCTAATCCCATTCTCCCCCCCGCAGTCTAAACTGTAAAAACTTGACTTTTCACAGAGTGCCATCATCAGGATATTTACTATATATTTGTGCAATACTTCTGTTTATGATACCCAAACTAAAAAAATGTTAAACTAATGCACAATAGCCTCAGCTGTACTTTGTACTTAGTGCTACTAAGCAAATGCAAACACAACTCTTGATCTTTTCAATTAAGTTATGAGGGACATTCCACTTTTTAATCCTTAGAAAGTACATATGTTTGTATATATGTAGTGTACAAGTAATAGCGGCAGTTTCCGCTTTAAGCTACTATAATAATTATTTTACATCCAACCCAAATATCCTGCCTCCTTAAAGATAAACAGACTGCATGCTACTTCTGCTCACACACACCCACAGGCTGTACTCACCCACAGTGCCTGCCCATCACCTCCAGGATGAAGGTCCTCTGGTGACTGCAGAATGACACATTTCACATCAAGAGTCTTAAAATTAAATGGCAGGACTGTCCGTTAGATAATTGTATGAATGGTTGCATGCATACCTCTGTGCTGTGGTGGTGATGGCGTCCACTATCTCTATGATGCGATGCAGGGCAGAGTCCGTTCCGATGGTCATGTCAGTGCCACAGAAGTCATTGTCAATGGATCCCACCATACCAACGATGTTGAGATGGGAGGAACTCTTGGCCTCATTTGTCGTGATCTTACCTGAACACAGATGAAAATGAAAACATGTGTTGGCCTCTGAAATCTTTGAGGATACTATTACCACTAAAGTTCTTTGCATGACAATTAACAGTATTTTTTTTTTTGCCAAAACATCATTACTGAAGAGCACATATGTGAATGAGATCTTTCATATGAGGTTTTGTTGCTTAGAACAGTGCATTTTGGGGTCATGACTCTCACCAGTTCTGACCAGGTCTGCCAGCAGCTCAGGCCACTCTGTTCTGAACTGGTTGGCACCTGTCAGACTGCCATCACCTCCAATCACACACAGGTTGGTGATGCCCAGCTTGACTAAGTTGCCAGCAGCCTTGGTGCGTCCCTCTTTGGTGCGGAAATCCTGACAGCGGGCACTACCAATCACAGTCCCACCCTGATGTCAGGCAAGGGAGGAAGGGTTTCAGTACCAAACAAGAATCACAAGGAGACTGCTAAGGAGGAGTGATAGGGTCACCTGACACCTAAATCCTCTGGACAATTTTTATCTTGTTATTTAATGAACCTTGGCATTTAAATGGCCTTTTGACCTACAGAACTGCACTTGAAATGCTAGAGACCTGCTAGAGTTACAAAGATCATTCATCGTACTGACTGCTGAAGTTAAAAACAGAGTGGAGATGATAAACGTGCAGATGAATTTGCTTTTTGCATCCTCGTGCTTGTTCTCACCAGCTGCAGCATCATTGACACACTCTCCCAAGTAGCAGGGCGGATATTGTCACCTCCATCCACCAGACCCTGGTAACCCTGTCAGCAAACAGAAACACAACACGACATCAGCTCCTTCACTGCTGGGAAGAAGCTTCAGGATTATCGATACGGGCAGATTTTTACTCTGGCATGTTGCATGTCCGATTTCAATTGGTAAGGCTGATTTTGTCTGCTTGGTCATGGAATAGTGATTCAACAATTAGTTGCTAAATCGTGTTACTAATTTGAAGTAAGAAAAGATGGCCATTGTTGCATCTGGCAGTTCTTATATATAAATCTATGGTGGTGACATAGAGAGGAGGGAGTGGACTACTTACTTAGCAGCAGACAGGAAGTTAGCTAAAATGATGAGAACGCTTACAGCAGCTTTAAATAGGTTTTGGGTTTTGGATCTATCACAGACAGTAGGCCTACATGCAAGTTGAGGATATGATTTGACATTGTACGGATTAAAGGATTAATGGAATATTCAAAACAAATAAACAGAAGGCTGCACTTACCTCATGGACAAAATACACCTTGGCTCCAGTGTAGAGTCCCACTCGCACTGTGGCCCTCACAGCTGCATTCATACCTGAAGGCACAGTGCACACGCTAGCTCTTAATTATATGAGAAACTTGTAAAAACAATTACACACAAGTGGAATGAGTGACTGAATGAAATGGTGTTGGAAATAACGACATGATATTATTGTAATTATATTCTATTAGGTTATGTTCATATTGCTGCAAAAATTCTCCAAATGTACTCTTTTGTTTGTGTCAAATTGTGTAAAAAGGTATACCATTATATGAAGTTTCAGATGAGCACCTTTTACTTGGGTGGAATTCTTACAGTTTAGTTCATGTAGAAACAAATTTCCATCTTTAAATCAACCTGCTGCAGCAGCTGCTGAGCACCAGACGTCCAACAAAAACAATATTGTGGTGCCATTTTCTTTGACTGTTATGTCATTGTTGGTAACAGTTGAACCCTCTGAGTTAGTGGCAAGCTTGTATTGCAGGAAAAGCAGCTGGGCCACTGGCTGCACTCTCAACACTCAGCGGGTTGTTTAAAGGACAAGAAGTGGATAGATTAGCTTCAAGGGTGCCAAAAGCATCTCCACTTACAGTGAAAACCAGCAGAGGAGAGACAGCAAGAGTAGGCCGGCCCTCTCACTCCACCTCACCACTTTACAAACACATGACAGAAAGGTCATGCCTCTAAAATTAGCCCTCATAACAGATACAGTGTGAAGGAGAGAGGAGGATGGAACTGAGAGAAGACGTTTGGATATAAAGATGACTAAAAAAAGATAAGCTTGTAATGAGGATTATGTCTTCTGGAGAGTGAAAAGGAAGAAAGGTGAGGCTTAGCACGCTGTACTGTTTTGCATTTACACACTTTGTCTCTAAGTTCAGATGGACAGACAGCTCTCTGTCAGACACCACAAGGTTGTGTGGGGTCACTGACACACATCCCAAAGGTCACAGTGGAGATATTCCTCATCAAATTAAATGTCAGATGAGAGAGTCCGTCTAATATTGTGGTCCTGAGCTCTACGTGAAGGAATTCATGCTGCCCTTCTCCAGTCAAATAGAGAGCTAAGATAGCTGCTTTGCACTGTAGAAGTCGTTTAAGTATTAAAATCAGTAATTAGAAAAGGTATGAGTTGTCAAATTTTATATAAAATGGAACTTTTTTTCAATAAGCAGTGTTGTTCTGGTGCTATAGCCACTCTAAAAATGGTTTGAAAATGTCAATGACATAAAGAAAGCAAATACTACACCAACACTGTAGATATATGACAGCTACAGTACTTGTCTGACTGACATCCAATGACTATTCAAGATCAAAATCTGACCTATTTCTGACTCACTATGCATCTCAAATATTTCATTTGTCATTACACGCTGCTACTGAGCAGTGACTTCCCACACATCCTCGCAGCCACCTGCTGAGGGAAACAAACAGCACACATGCCCCGTCTTGGCACCCCACGCTCACATGCCACCCCTGAAAACCCTCCACTCACCCTGGGCATCTCCTCCAGAGGTCAGCACAGCGATGGCCCGACCCAGTCCCAGTTTGGTGGGGTCGATAGTAGCCGTTTGTGCCATGGTCCTGGATCCGAAGCTGGCTGAGAGAAAGAGGCCTTGAGTCTAAAGATCCCTGCACCCTGCTGCACTGTGTGGAGCATAAGAAGCCTCTCACCTCTAACTCAGCTGCCTGCTATGGAAAGTAATAGCAGTTGAAAAAGTGCCCAGCTTAACTATCCTGTTAGCTGACACTGACGCACACATTTAGACGCACACACGTACACAGTGCCTATTTAAAGAATTTAACTATCATCTCCCACCCCTCTGTAATTAAAAAAAAATGTCATTGTTTTACAGAATTGAGTCACGGTGGATATATATTTAGGTTTTTTTCCCCCACAATTATCCTCTTTCATATTAGTGTGCAATCTTAAAAATGCAAATATGTGGAAATTAAAAAAATAAGTTTAATTCATAATACACTAAATAATTCAATGTATCAGCTATGCACATGTGGACAATTTTCCCCATTTCATATGTCTGGGGACTGTCAGTGAACAGCAGTTTTCATGTTCTGCCAGAAATAGACTGGATTAAAGACTTGACACTGACCGCTGTAGGGCATTAATATTGCTGTTTTTTACATTAAAGTACAGATGAGTGACAAATTGAAGAAAAAACGTGACTAAATAAGTTGAGAAACAAAGCAAATGATGGTTCTGTTGTGGTGTGGGAGGCATTTTGCTGGCAAGGTTTTGGTCCACTTGTCCTCTTAGAGGAAAGGGTCACTGCAAATCAATACAAAGTTCTTGTTGAGTGACATTTCTAACCTGATGAAGAGTGGTCTCCTCCAGGATGAAAACGCCCCATCCATAGGTCACGAGGGGCCAGTGAATGGTTTGATGGGTATGAAAATTTTGAGACATGCGCTATGACCTTCACAATAACCAGATATTCACACAATTTAAAGCTAATGGGAAATTGGAGTTGGACAAATGAGCGAATATCTTTTGGAAGAATGGTATTCAGTCCTCTGGTAGAGTTTCAGAGACGTGTTGAATAAACACCAAGGTGCTTTGGTGCTGTTCTGGTGACATGTGGTGGCCCAACCCCTTACTAAGATGATGTTTTTCGTTGATCCGTGTCAGATTGTGGTTCAGTGCTGTCGCTACCCTATCCCTATTTACTATAAATGACTCTCTGCTGTCAGAGAAACTGCAGGTACAAACCAAGCCTGCAGCAGCAAATATACATATCCATTTTTGGCACCATTATTAATTACATTGTGTATGAGGGGCAGGTAATGGACTACCCTTTGCCCTATCATTGAAACTCACATTCAAAGTGATAGTGATAGTCCTCTAACACACTCAAGCTTACCAGCATCTCCTGCTGGATCAGAGTTCTGGGACCTCTTGCTTTCACATTCAGAGGCTGAGAGGTCATCACCAGCTGAGGAGGGAGAACCAAAACACATTACCCGCAATGTGATCCAGCCTCAACTATACTCTTTAAAAAAAAAAAAAAGCATCCCACTCACATGATAGACCTTTTCTGCAAAACACAACACGCTCGAGCATTATTCCTCAGCATTTTCTCTCCTCTCTATTTTGCTTTCTAAAGCATTTGTGAGCGCCATGTAAGACCATCTATCTGTACATTGCAGGTTAGTTGACTCCCACTGGTCTTCTTATCATGTCTTTTGTGCTGCAGCTGATAGGCCGGTTACTGAAGAAAACATGCTGGGAGGAAAAGCACATAAAAACATCTTGCATAATTTTAAAAATTAAATAAAAGTCTCTTCGGAAACTGGTGCACATAAACACGACCGCGAGGTGTACAAACAATTCACATGACAACATCAGAGGAAGATGAAGCAGAATTAGGATATCATGTAACTGTTACTGCAATTTCTTAGATCAAATAATTTCTGTATGGTGGAAAATTCAACCCCCAGAGCCCTCCTGACACAACTGTTTAGATACTTTCCCTTTTAATTAACTTCTCTTCCACAAGCAGACACAATATATCTTCTCAGTCCGTAATTCATGTCTGTAGGTTTTGTTTTTTTTTAACTATTAGGCTGCAATAAAGGTGATTTAAGTACCAACTATGTGGAAACAATTATTTTCTGTCTCTTTATACTATGTCATGCTGAAATAAGCCAAGTATATCACAGTATGAGACAACACAGGAGAAATCAATTAATGATAGTAATGCTTGATTAAATATGAAAAACTGTCAATGGGACACCAGTGAGGGCGGGACTCCTGTCTGTTGCAGGCAGCCCACTGGAGTTGTCTTTAAATAGACAGAAGAGGTCTGAATGCAGACACAGTGCTGCTATCTATAAAACACACAGGAACCCCTCCCCTTTTCTACCACCATTACTGTAAAAGTGCACAGTCATCCCTTTAGTTGAACAAGTTAAAACATTTTTAACTTTTAACATTTGTTAATGGCGGCTTTTGTGACCAATTATAAAAAATTACATGTCCAGTCCACAAGTTTCCACAAGCAATGCTCAGGCAAATGCAGTTTGTGGAAAGGCCTCTATTACAGTAGCCATCCAAAGTCCAGACAGAAATGACACACAACAGAATCACAAACAAACAAATATCCACACTGTATGCATACCTTGCGTTTTCTTTCTGATCCAGAGCAGCAGGCATGCCAGCAGTGTGACAGAGAGGAGCAACAGGGCTGAGAGGACGCCTGGGTACCACATCCTGTCTTCCTGGGAAGCCATTCTGCATCTGATCTGTATTAATAGCTTTGATATCACTACTTCATTGTGAACTAACGACTGTCACATCCAAAGCATGGCGGGAACTCAGACACAACCCCCCAGTGTCTGTAATAATCACAGTATATAATGAGGGGTGTGCTGACGGCATGACAGACGTATCTTCAGATTTTAGCTTAATGTATGGGAGTATGTTTTAACACATATCAGTATTTCATTATATAGCAAAACGTTGTTATGCATATATATGTATATTTTTTATACAGTAGTTACTAGTAGATCCTGTGAATGTTTGTACAACAGGTATGAACAGGTGCATATTGCACGTCGTAATGTAGCCACCAACAGTTACATTCAACAAACAAATTGTGCTGAAATATTAGGTGAACTCCGTTACTGCATGTTCCTATAAATGGCAGTGAAGCTGCGGTGTGAGGGAATATTGGGTCACTGTTTGTTTTTTTTTAAATGTATCACAGCTGACTGACGTTGCAGCCACTCAGCAGACAGTGAGCTATGCAGCAATGTGACCGTGACACTGGTACGACTCTCATGCCAGAGCAGGTTGAGTGGTGAAACACAGGCAGCTGAACAACGTAAGAGCACACAGACACACACACATGCACACATCGTGCAAGTACACACACTTACATTACATCTATTTGTGAGGACCCTCATTAGCATAATGCCTGCCAGAACCTCTAATTTTAACTATCATAACAGTATGGCCAGACCCAACCCTTAGCTGTGAAGACATAATATGTAACATTTTTGCTTAAATGTCTGAAAATGAGTACCTTGGTTTTATATTTTGTTATGTTTTGTTGGCTGCCTGTTGCTATAACCTGCTGAAGAAAGTCAGAGGGAAGAAATATGGCGAACGTGACTTAACATGTTATGAATTTTACTTTAAATTATCCCCATCATTGAACATTTGTGCCTCATCTGAGTAGATTTTAATCAAAAATGGTAGTATGGTTATAAAGACAACAACTCCCATGATCCCAATCCACTCACATGTTCTGTTTTTTGTTGAGAGACCCCTATCGGCATAAGTTATATACTGTGCATTTAAAATGACCTAAACCAAGTGTGACCAATGTGATTCATCAGCTCACGTCATTTGTGAAGGTCGTGACTTTACTCCTTCTTTTTTGACGCCACACTTCCCCACCAGCAACCAAAATGACCTCTTAAAATCAGATACATCACTGTGGACAAAAGGCAGCTTGTCATAAACACACAGTCTCAGGAGGTGTTCACCTGCTGCCTCTTTGTGCAGCATCTTTCCAGCACTGCGCCCCCGGTGTGTTGAGCGACATGTTGCCCTCTCCAGAGGCAAACCCCGATCAATAGCACCATTTCCAGGTAATCCCCCCTCCTGTCTTCCCAGACAGTATTAACACTCGCACAGCCTGTAATAAACCATATGGATCAATACGACAGCAGTTCAACACAAAACACTTCCAGCCTCGGCTAATGCAGTGAATTGTGGACTGGATGTTGTTACAATCTTAACCTTCACTGTCTCTGAACACGGAAATATACAGTAATTAGATTGTGCTTGCGGAGAAAAAGAGGATAGATGTTGTATGGTAACTCAATTCTCAATGATTACACGCTTGTTATTCAAATTTGCATAAAAAATGATCTGACATTTAGAAATAGCGAGCTGCACATTTAACATTATTTTACCAAGCCTTTTTTTTTTACTAATGCCTTTGTCTACACGTCAATAAAGATAATTTACTTAACAGTCTATGTTTTATTCCAAATATTGCAAACCTTGTAGAGTCACATACTGTAGATAATGAGTATCTTGGTCACTTTAACACCAGTGTAAAAAGACAGGGTCACAACTTGTACCCAAAGTCTATACCCAGATATTTGTCATCGAGCAGAACTCTTACGTTAGTTGATTAATCATTAGAGTAAAAGATTAATGACTGATAGTTGATGAAGTGTCTTTTTTATTTTATTTTTAAATCTTCATTGATTGATAATTATGCTTAAATAAACAAAATAAACATACTCCCTTTATTTTTACGACTGAATAAATTGAATAAACAAACTGATACAATTTCATACCGTTTCATAAAGTTCACTTTGTTTATATTTGCCGGACTCTTCCACCTTTTCTAGCTTCAAGCAGCGTCCTGGGAGCTTTATTCTCCTCTCCTTGTTTATTCTGTTATGGAAAAAAAATGAATATTATATTTCTGAATTTTTACGTTTAATTTATTTTTCTCAACTACATAGTGCCCCTTTAATCCAAGAACAAACATAACAGTTCCAGTCTCCTAAATATGCATATTTACTGTATTTCATACTATCAGTGACTGTAAAATGTGTATCTTGAGAGAAGCAGCTTGAATTTGTCACTTTGAGTTTTAAAGACCAAATGATTTATCCTCCAATAGTTTTGGTTAGTTAGTTCTGTCTATGTTGATTTGTAGCAATCGCCAATTAATAGTATTAGCAAAAAATTGGACCATGAGTCTGTAAGAGAGTCTAGCAAATACTTGAAATAAAGTAAAAAAATCTATTTTTGGCTGATGGTCTCAAATTTAAATATCAAAGAAATATTCATAGACGAAGAACAAAAAATTGCATATTTTAAAAACAAGTCTGTTCTTGCCACTACTGGCATGGAATTAGAGGTAGTATGTTAAAAAGTAATTAAAAGGTGCAGCAAGAAGTCACACTCCTGGTAGAAAACCATGTCTGAACTCAGTCAGCCAACAGGTGGCAGCAGCATCTGATCTTTCTCCTCGCTGTTGTTTATCGGTGTCGCAGAAGCACATGCAAAGTCCTGGCCCAATAAATCATGCACTGAAAGTGTCAGTGTAAATTTTGTAAGATTTTATTGCAGTTTAATCATCTCAATGAATGTTTTAATAGGCTGATATTTCAGAGAGAGAATGGCAACGCAGTGATAAATTGTGTGGTGTGAGCCGGCCCCCCATGCTTTACACCTCTCCCCCTTCTCTCGCCCTTTTTCACAGCCAAGAATCACTAATGTAGACCTGCACAGCTATTTGTCCACTTATTGGTACAGGGGAGTCCTGTGTTATGTACTCAGATTATCCATATTCATTTTAGAGCAAACGGACTAATCTGTAATTGGCCCGTGAGGCAATAAGAGCTGCTTGGTCCAGCTTTTTCTCATCGATAATACCCCTACTTTTCCCTTTTTCTTCTGCCAACTCTGCATTTTCTCATTGTTTTGCTTTTTTCCCTTGTTCTTCCACAGGCCTTTTATGAATTCATCAGGTTGGACCACTGGGCTCCACCTTACCCTCAGGCCTCCCACACCATTTAACATGTCTTTACCCCTCCTCCTCTCTCTGAGGATTGCTCTTTTTCTCCATTTGTCACCCCCTATCCCTCTTTACCATTATGTACATATCTTAATCGGCCCATTTTCCTCCTCTCCTCGATTTCATCCATTCCTTGTTTTTTCCCCTTTTGTTCCTCCTTTGACCTTCAGTTCCCTGGCTTCATCACTCTTCCCAATTTATGTATTTCTTCCCTGTTTTCCTGACCATAAGGTGGTAATGGAATGCAAAATCAACATGGCCGTGACATTTTAGGCACCAATCCTCCCCACCCCAGGCGATGTCTCACATATACTGTTGTCCTCTGCCAGCATGGATGTATGATGTGTGGTATGACTCTTCTAATAAGGACATGGAGCAGAGAATGGAGGAAGCTAGGGGCTGTAATTAAAGACCGAAGGGTCTCGGTGAATAAGTAGGGAGGGAGGGGAGGTAAAACGGTGGCTATCTCCTGCTGGAACAATAAATCAACCTGCTCCTTTGGCCGCCCTCGACACAATATCACGATACAGCATTCAGCCCCCCTCTTTGCAAAAGCAATTCCGTCATGTCTTGTTAGCTCATTCGTCTTCATCAGCACCAGTGGGAGGTTCAGACCCCCCCAT
>OMLP01044565.1:20444-39687 GCA_900302685.1 Spondyliosoma cantharus
CCCAGCCAAAACACACACATGCACACACACACACACACACACACACACACACACACACACACGCACACCCAGGCACACATGCACACATGCACACATAGACAGACAGACCACAGCCACCACCCACAGGCAGAGGTGACTGTTACAGTACAGGTGAGTGTTGTTATCACAGTGGTCAGCTCTCATCTCAGATCCAGCCCAAATCCCTCGTCTCTTCCCACTAACCCAGGGATGGCGAACAACACTGACAAGCTGCTAACAGAGGACACAATTAGAGGTCAGTTACAGGTAAAAGTCTACAGCAATGCTAGCAGCAATGTGGCTGAACATAGGCTGAACAGCAGTGTTTTGAGCTATAGGTTCACAATAGCCACTCAAAAACAACAGGGGAGGTGTGTAGAAACAGCTGTTTAGGGTTTGCGGCGCATATGGCAAAATTTAAGATGCAAGAAAATATTTCACAACATGTAATGTGCACAAAACACACACACACGTTGGCTTTCTCTTTTTCCTTCTTTTAAACATGTAAAAAAAAACAAAAAAAACTAATGCAACCAAAAAAGGCAAACAAGCAACTTTTGAGAACTTCAACAGGAAGTGGCACAAATTAAGCCCCTGTTCATAGTGTTTTCTTTAAAGATATACTTGAATAGTCAGAGAGTCTATTTTGAGTATTTTAAATGTTTCCATGTGCGCCGTTTTGTCACTGCAGCAAATACTGTGGCAGCAGAGCTTTGAATAATCAATGAGGTTGTACCTCAACACTGCTAACCTGCTGAGGTTAAAGCAAAACTCTCACCAAAATGCAAAATAGGGTCTTTTTGTTTAAAAGCATAATTACGATGAAAGCGCTACTTTTAAGATTGACCGTATTTTCGTTTTTGGGTCAAAATCATTTTCAATTTGGGAGTGCTAGGGGCATTTCTATGTTAGCATCAAAATCACTATTTTTAAAACAAAAGGCTCGACACAACATAAAACTTTGCTCGTAGTATCATCAGGGTCTCTACACATGAACTTGAAAATTTTTGTGTACACAGAGTTTACTAAAAAGAAAGTTTTTGACCAACTCACGTTAGCAGCTGCTTGTTCCACTCACCGCCGTCCTGCCAGTCGAGGAGTATCGATCCTCGAATGCAACGTAATTCGAGGACAGTTAAGGTGGCTACTGTCTTCCGGCAAAAACTATCCACGTGAGATCTCACATGACTTTTCTGGCTTTTGAATTTAGTATTGTTACTTATATGAGGCTCCTTTTTTAACCTCAAGGTCAATATTGTTTTTCGACAAAATAACAAATTATCCATGCATTTATATGGAACTAAGCTTTAGGGGTTTTGCTTTAAATAGGTATGACATTTGTCATGTTCACCTAAATAGTTTAGCGTGTTAGCCAGCTAAACATTTGCTTATTAGCAAGAAAGTCTCATAGTGGCGCTAGAGGAAAAGTCATGGGCTCATCAAAGTCGGTTGGATACCGAGGGGACCATGAACACCTTTACAAAACTTTGTTGCAAACCATACAAATTTTAGTCTGCAGCTGATCGACCAATCAACTGACACTGCCATCAATTGAGTCACGTTGCTGGCAAGGTTAAAAAATACACTGAATAATTAAACCAACTGAGCATACGAGCAAACATTGACGGGGATGTTTTCTTTACAATTGCACTAACTCAAACTTTCAAATCTGGAGCTGTAGCTGTTTTCCATTGCCATAAAATGATGATAGGAGTTTAAATCACACCCACTACACTAACTGAAATTACTTACTATTAATGATCTGTCACAGTTCAGGAGACAAAGGGGTTGTCATCGGGAATTCCACTAAATCAAGTTCAAGGACATTGCCATTGACATATTGCTCTGACAAAAAGATAAATAAAAGCAAAACTGACAACATGAACTTATAAAAAAGCTACAAGGTTGATACAGATACAGAGAAAAGTGCATGTGTTTGTGTGTGTGTGTGTGTGTGTGTGTGTGTCTGGATCAATATCAGACAGTGCTGTGATACCATATTCAGCCTGGAGGCCTATCAGAGAGAATGTCAACACCCTCCGGTGAGATGACCCCACCAAACAAGCACACACACACATACACACGCACACACACACACACACACACACACACACACACACACACACACACACACACACACACACACACACACACACACACACACACAGTCCCCCGGCATTTACACTCGTCCCTGTTCCCCATCAGCTATGTCCCTGCTTATGAATTGAATAATTTAGGCTGACTGCAGTGTTGATGCTGGGCTGCTGAAACTTCCACAAATTGCTGACTGGCTTAGCAAAACAGGACTCTGTCTGAACTAAAATACAACAACATAGGCTACAACAAGAGCAGAAAAGAACATTTGAATTTATTAAATGAGATGTTTCTTGATGTTTGGGGTTCATGAGTGTGTCGCTGTGACGTGTCAGTCTTTCTGCATATATACTGTGTCTAAAATACAATGATATTGAGTCTGACTTCACCTACACCTTCAAACGAATTCATTATGTCACCATTAAAAACATCCTCCTCAGTGATTACAGTTTCTCCTGCCTTTATCCTCAACTGGCTTCAAAATAATCACATGTGCCCTAACATACAATGACTGGTGCAGTGAGTAATGAATGTATTATATATCTCATCATGCAGACAAGCCAACGCCCCTATGCTCTCGCTTTCCCCCTGCTCTCTCCCACTCTGAGCCTCACTCCCACTCCTCGCCCTTTAATCAACTCCCTCTCTTCCCCCTCAGTCTCTGCCTGCTCAGCATACCCTCATTTTTATCTTCCTCCCCCACTGCCCTCTCAGCCGACCCCCCTCCCATGCTACCGTAATGTATTTTTAGCTCACTTGTTCTAATCTTAGCTCCCAGATCTGGAGGAAACCAAGGAGCACTCTGCGATGCGGGGGCGTGATAAGTGTGCACTTGTCATGTGTTGGCGTGAGGCTTGTCTGTGTGCGAGCGCGTGGGTGTGCAGTTTGCATTTGCCTCATGCAGACTTCTGAGAGCAGGCACGTGCACAACTGGATGTATGTAAGCTGTGCATGTCCTCTCAAGGACAAGAATGAACAAAGTGCTTTTTCTTATTTTGGTGCAGCAGCGTGTCTGGTGTGTAAAGTACATGCAGGTGCAATATGTTCCCCAGGTCACATCTGTGCTGCAGAGATTGAACAGCACAAGAACATGGGCTATAATACATGCTGTAATTTGCCCCTCTTTCCATAGCACAGCTCAGTGCACCCAGTGGACTGGTTGCTCTTGCACATTGCATTGTTTCGCCCAAGGCTCAGGGGTCATGACAGTCAGTCTGCAGACTGTGAATCAGCAGGGACGGTCACTGAAAACACAACCATCACTTAGATTATCATCTTTTGTTCTTTTCCTTGCTCGGTAAACCACATTTGGTACTCGTTTCAGTTTTTCCTCTTCCTGTGAGCAATGCTTTCTTGTATTTCTAATCAAGTCTGCTCTGCGCAAAACATTGCTATGATATAAGCATAGTCATATCATCCTTCAACCCTTCAAACTGCCTCTTGCAGTGTTTACTGAGCAAAGAGGTACAAGATATGTGCATGATTTTTCCTGCTACTTTCCTTACATACATATACATACACACTCTCCTGGGATGTTGGTATCAGTAGGGTTTTGCATACTTCTGCAACCCAGACTTAAGATATGGGCAGCAGATCATGTATCTCGGATCACGCATCCTCTGGGTGCTGCTACAGACACATGCTGATATGTGCACACATTTGCACATTTGCATCTCCCTCACACTCCGCAGTCTGTGTGCTGTGCCTTGGAGAAACAAACGGCACTGCAGTGGAAAAGGAGGACTTGAGGAAGAGCAAAACAGAAAATGAGATGCCAGAGTTCCCCCCTCCCTCTCGTCTCTCCTCCGCCTCCTCCTCCTACTCCTCTTTCTTCTCCTCGGCTGGCTGGGCTATTTATATCGAGCAGGATCCAATCTTAGCAGCCGCTGCGGGCGACTCAGCCAGTCAGGGACAGCCCGTGCTTCCCCCCTGCACTATTTTTAGCAGCAGGACAGCTTCAAACAGCAGCACTGAGCTATTCTTGTCCCTGTGTTTTGCTCCCTCTGCTGCTGCTGCACCAGCCAATGGCATAGGTTGTGTGTTTGTGTTTGATGGCGGTAGTTAAGAAAAAGCACTTCAAGGCTAGGCTTGTGCAGTTCTGATGTGTGCACAGAAGGTATGCAGGTGGCGTTAGGACTGTCTGTAGATGGTGTGTAAACGCATATAGGCCCAGGACATACCATACAACTATGGCAGTGTAATGCTGCCTCAATAGCTCAAAAATATTAGCAACATTTTGTTGCAGAATCTTTTATGAGATTTTTTTTTTTCATATTGTAACAATATATTTATAATGTTACTATGACATATTTTCTTCCTGTTACCTTATACCAAGTCATTAAACTTTTACAAGAAAATGTTCTTGTTGTAGCAATTACTTTTCTTATTATATCACAAAAGGTTTCGATATTTTGTCTTTATAACATGTTATAAGTTGAAATGTGACTGTCGCCTACATGGGTTAAAAAATATCACAACTATGTTAACATATGGTTCAAGTGTTATTTGATGGATGGGACACAGCTGATTGAAGCACCATCCATCCATTACTGTGTCTGTACTGCTTATCCTGCATGGGGTGGCAGGAGCCTGTCCCAGGGTGACAGCTGGGCAAACTGGCCACATTGTCTCTCACAGGGCTGTTATGACATTTTCACATTCACATCTACAAACAAATGTTATTGGGGTTTGTAAGTGTGTGTTTTAACCAGGGTAAAACTATATTTAAAACTGTACGAGTAGAAAAGAAACAACCCAAACAGTGTGCTGTCTCTGGTCCAGGCAGAGGTGGAAGGGTGATGGTGCTGATACTGAATAGTTCATTCAGTTGGTTACATCATTGAAATATAGCCAAGTAAGGTATAATATGTGGTCAGGACTGAGGTTTGGACACTGGATGGAAGGTAGATTCTTGTTAAATACTTCAACATCTGCAGTCCATTGTGCCAACACAGCAAACACAGGTCAAGGGCATGCTGATTACTCAAGGGCACCTAAACCAAATAAAAGCAACCCACAGCCATAATACATAAAAACATCCCACCACATGTCCAGATCATCGTGTTGGATGGTTATTAATTGTGTAATGTTATCTCTCTAGGCTAGAGCTTCACTTCAGGTACTGCAGAGGCCCTTACATATACACCATTTGTAAGTGAATGTAATTCCAGCAAACCAGTTGATCAGGTTATAATGAGAAATGCTTTGTGTGAGATATGTTGATTTTGTGAAATACGGATATGGTTTTGTGATATAAAAAAACAAGTGATTTGTTGTCCTAACAAGAAATGTGTATTGTATTATATTTTCCAGTAATAACAAGAAAATCTGCTATCAACGCCAATTTGTCTTTATCATTTAAAAAATTATCTTCTTAAATTTTGCCTCTGCTTCCGAATTATCACATTCTGACACAGCATCTGAGAAAACCTAACAACCCCATTATCCACTGCCACAAGGGGTCAGTTTTTTCAATTCAATTCAATTCAAAAACTTTGTTATTCCCTTCGGGAGCAATTTAATGTAAGAGGGTTGGCAAACAAAAAAACACAAAACACCAACAACTCATTCACAGCCCTCTGTTCAAGGCTCTACCGAACTGTGTGCACTCACATCGGCCCCGTGGCCTTCTCGCAGATTGTAGGTGAGGTCGTGTTGTATCTCGCTGATGAACTTCTGGGCGTACTCAGGGTAGAGTCGGAGGACCTCGCGGAGGCCCTTGAGGCTGATATACTGCAGGTCACAATAGGTCAGGGCTTTGACGTTGGCGTTGGTCTTGATCACCTGCTCCTTGGTCAGGGAGTCGGAACCAATCAAATCTCCTTTACCTGGGGAGGTGCACGGACATGGGGACAGATGTAAGACAAATAACACAGTAATGCAAGAAAGACACATTTGCACCTTTGAAGCAGTAATTCAGCGTGAGTTTATTTTAACTAACGGTCTCCACCTGAGGGAATCAGGGAAGCTGGTTAAATAAATTAACCACAGTGAGCTGCAGATCATCAAAGACAGAGGATGAAAGGAATGGAACTGCAAATGACTTCCACAAAGACAGCTGGGAGAAAGTGTTCCGGCTGTGTAATCTATCATTCAACCTGACAAAGGTGAACCTAGCAAACACTAACACAGATGTCTTGACAACTGAAAATTACATTGACGGGGTGACATATCGACACTATCAAAGTGGCAGTCAAAATGCAATTACTGAAAGCAGCTGAAATGGTCATGTGGATCCACTAAAGTAAGTTTAAGTGTACAGTAAGCAGAGTGAAGTTTAGATATAAGTTAATGTAACAGTGCGTCAACTTCAAGCACAGACAGGGTCTGAAAATGATCCAGCTTGATAAATGGAGCAGGAAGTTTCAGCTGAAGTGTAATCACTGACAATCAAACAAAAAGTGCAAGCAGCTGAACTCAGTTGAAGGAGAAGATTTGTTTGAAATGCCACTGGATATATGTAGGTGTTGTTCAAATCTACAAATCTATTTTCAGTATAACCTCCAACCAGAATATTACGTTTATTTCATTTGAGGCTCTGGTTTTAAAACCATCTTCATCAAGTCGCAACAACCTTGACCAGGGAACAGGCTATCACCTGGTGGTAACCTACAGACCTCCAGGGCCTCACTCCCAATTCCTAGAAGAATTTGCTGAATTCCTTGCATCTTGTGACTCGTTCATATAAGATCCTAATTATTGGGGATTTCAATATCCACTTAAATAAGCCTTCTGACCCTCTAAGTGAAGTTTGTTGGGACTTCTTGATATTTCTGCTGCCATTCAGCTTCATCATGAACCTACTCATTCCAGCAGTAACACTCTGGACTTGATCCTTTCCCATGGATTAGATGTGTCAGCCCTGAATGTCGCTTCTGTCTCTTCTGCCGTGTCGGACCACTTTCTTATTACATTTGAAGCATAATTAACCTGTCCTTGTACAGGTGACACAAATGCTTTTACTTCTCGTCATATCAGCCCGCCATTCACAGCGACACTTACTTCTGCGACTGTGACTGTGGAAAAATTCACTAATGAAGTGAACTCAGTACTTGTTTCTCTCCTTGATTCTGTGGCACCTGTCTCTACCAAGACAAGACAACCAAAGAAATCTACTCCCTGGTTTACTGATAAAACCGGAGATCTCAAGCAGGCCTGCAGGAAAATGAAACGAGCATGGTGTAAATGAAAATTAGATGTTTCTAATCTTGCATGGCATGATAGTGTACTTTATTATATATTATATCTTAATGCTGCTAGAACAGCATATTTCTCCGGCCTAACAAACAATAAAAAAACACAACCCTAGATTTCTCTTCGACACCGTGGCTAAACTTACTCAAAAACCAGTCTGTGATCTGTGCACCCTTCAATGCAAATTATTTCTTAGATTTCTTTTGCAATAAAATTGATGAGATTAGAATCAAAATTAACTCTTTATCTCTGGCTTCAAATCAAAGTTGATTATAAAACATCCTTCCGCTTACTCTCAGTTAGTCTCAGACAAATAAGACTTTTGAAGATATCTCTCTTGAGAAATTGTCTAAACTTGTCTCCTCCTCAAAACCAACTACCTGCGTCCTGGACCAGGATGGCTCTCCCATCGGTTGTTGTGGTCCGGCTCAGAAAGTACCAAAGTAATTATTCAGATTTTAAATTGTAAATATCAGATATGTTTGATATTGTCAGACAGCCTCGATGAGTCTGTGACACTGCACTAGTTCAACATAATCATCTAACTCATAATCCGATTCAATGACAAAGTGAAAAGAAAATGTAAATATAGCCTGATTGTCAGGCTAGTGTTCAGTTTAATCCTGAAGATGTCACCAGACTCATCTTTGTTTACATTTTACCAAGTAGGTTAGGGAGAGTCTAACAAAGAAACACTGTCAAGTTCCTTTAATGATAGAACAACTTCTTTCACCATATTACACCAGTGGCTAAAAAGAAAGGATATCCTAGCCTATGCTTCTTTGGTTATTCCTTCTTTTGACTGGTCTCTCATGAGTCATCCAACCTTTGAAGTGCAATACTAAATCTCTTGAATATGCTCCATTAATATACGATATAAATGGAAATCACTCATGACACAACAATTTTAACTTCTCTTACTCTTTTTAATGTGATATTGCAGTTTTTTTCTGGTTTTCCTTCAGCCACTCTCCTGCAAGTCTTTACCCGTGAGTATAGAAAAAAAAACTGTTGGACACTATCCACTATTTCTATAAAAGTAATCCTGTTTGAGAGGATTATTTTTGAAGGCCCTGGTGAGGGGGCGAGTTTTGTTAGTAAATGTAATGCAGAACAGCTGTCAGTTGGAATTCCACAGAACAAATAAACCATTGGGAGAGACAAAGCTAGTGTGTTGAAGACAAATCCCTGCTCAGATTATTCACCATCACCCTTTATTGTTCAACAGAGCCACCATGACATCACCCACAGGCTTCTGAGGATCCAGAGGGAAGCTCAAAGTGGGGAGCTGAAGCAAGCCTAGTTTGTTAAACAAGCCTACCTAAGCTGGAAACTTCCAAGCTAACTAAGGCTAACAAGCTGTGTTCACACATGCAAATCAGCACATTTTAGCTCTTGTGAGTTTGATTGTGGGTTTATTTGCCCCAAACAGCCAGAATACCTTATTGTACATTAACTACATGATAGCAAGCACACAGATACCGAGGGAGTTTGTGTAAAGACAGTTTGAGAGGGGATAGTGAAAATGAATCTACTTGTTAATCCCAAAGAATTAAAAAGAAAACTCTGTGCTCATCCGACTCCTTGTGTTTATTCCTCCAAAGGCTCCAGGCTCTGTCTACAGCTGTTTCCTCCAGAGCCTGCGGACACCAGCACCCATCTGCTTCATAGAAAATGTGTGTAGCTAGCTGTCACTGCAAGAGGCCACGCCCTTAATTATACATAACTTTCTTTATATAATAAAACAAATAAATCATATACACCCCTTGTACAGGTATCATGTGGGGATATTAGCCACTGAGACCAAAAACTTTTTTTGCTAGGCTGCAACCATGTTTATTTCTGCTGTAAAGTAGGGTATTTTAACATGGAC
Organism: Spondyliosoma cantharus; assembly: GCA_900302685.1. Lineage (NCBI taxonomy): Eukaryota > Metazoa > Chordata > Actinopteri > Spariformes > Sparidae > Spondyliosoma > Spondyliosoma cantharus. The sequence goes on from OMLP01044565.1 coordinate 29,623, forward strand.
TCTTACAGAGATAGACTTGCTTTTAGAGCCAGCCTCAAGTGGCCATTCAAGGAACTGCACTTTTTGGTACTCGTAGTTTGCTGCTTGGAGGCACATTTATTTATGAGGCTTTTGATAGACAAAGCCCCTCTGATATTAGGTATAAAAGGCTAAAAGTCAAACAAAGACTGCTCCGGGGCTGCACAGCCACCTGGGCTGAGAACAGAACATTTAGAAAAAGGAGAAAGAACAAGCAGAGAGGGGACATAGACAGGGTAAAGCAGGGGTGGGCTGGAACCTAAAATGGGTGATGGAGTGTGGAGGAGGACTGAAAAGGGGGAGGGTGAGAAGATGGAGGAAACAAGGGAAAGAAAGGTAACGCCATTCGAAATTGAAGAGGGAATGATTGTGGAGGCTGCCGCAGCCTGATTGAGGAAAATGGCTGGACGGAGTGAGAAAAGCGATAAGAAAGGGTGGGCGACACAGGGTGAGCAGGAGCTTAGGGTAGGCCATGTGAGCGATAGCAGCTATTGGACTTGGTCCTGTACCGCTTCACTGAAACCTCCTCTACACCCTGCTGTCGACGCGCTCGGCGCTGTCCAACCATCATCCGCAGCTTCATTTCTTAATCCCATCCCCCCCATATGTGCTTCTACTTAATTTGGCATGATGGGGTTTTCACATGTTCTGTCTGCCTCTCTCGCCTTTTCACATCACTCACACTTCTGCTCCTCTGCTTCTTTCTACACCCACCGCCTACCACAGCTCAGCCTCAATTGTCTTTCGTCACAGAGATGATGGGTGGCAACAGAGTCAAGGCTGTCAGCAGCGTCAGGAAAAGCTTTTGCTAGTAATCACAGCAAAATGTTCAAATGAGCAGGAGATGAATGCTTGAAAGTGACATTTAAGAGTGTCTATTTGTCTAGTCCTTGATACATCTGTATGTCTGAGTATAGGTGAAAAACGAGGGCAGGGAACAAAAGCTTTTGAAAGATTCTCATTTTATCGATGCCAGTGATTGAGCCTTTAGTATGCACTGCCAGTTTGTTTGTCTGTGGTGTTCTTTGCTCTAGATGTAGAATTCCAGCTTACATTCTATACATTGCCTGTCCTTTTTTGATATAAAAAAAGACTTGTTGGTAGGATTTTCCCAATGTGGCACCGCAGCTACTTTGAAAGCCTAATAAGAGTGGCATAATGAAGTCATACCTCATCAAACTGGTGCCAAACTTGCTCCCTCATCCAGCCATGCTAACTAAGTAGGAAGCGCGACATAGCAGGGGGCGTATTGAAATAAAAGGTCATTTTTTGTGTCACACACCATTAATTTAGTTTAAAGTAATACATCCCTCCATACATCAGACTGATTAGTGTGGTTGTCAGGGTAAAGGTTAATTTAAGGCTGATGTGAATGTTACGTAACCAGTCCTGTTTTGCTGACATATGTTTTTGTTAGTTGACTGGTTGAGCAGGTGCTGGCATCATCAGTAGGACCACCACGTTTCATTTGTCATGCATGGACCCACATGTTTTATACAGCCACTACAAGTGGACATACACCCAGTGTGTAGGCTGCAGTCAGCTTTTCTACCTCTAATGTAAAAAAGAAAGATAGAATAAATTGTTAGCTTAAATCCGCATGGGATATTTAGGCCCAATCCAAAGATACATGTGCATTTCAGGCCTTTCGTACACACATAAACTGCATCTAAGTAAACTGAAAACAGACCTTTTGTAAAACCTTTTTCAGGAGGAAGATATCAGAAAATCAATATTCAGAGTTTACTTCTGGACAGTCAGAAAGAGAGATTTTTGGATACCATAAAGCAACACACTTTTGCATCTTAGCATTATCCAGGAGGATCCTGTGATGAGCAGTCCTGTTTCTCAGCCTCGTTCATTGGTTGCATAAGTAAATATATGGTCTGCTTCCTCTTTACACCGGCACCAGCTAGCCCAGTGTACACGAATGGCTATGTGACACATTTTCAGCTATGTTGGTAACACCAGAGGTTATTTTTTTTAAATGATGCTAAAATGCTCATCTGGAGGGAGAAAACACCCACATACCTGTGTACTAGGCAGTAGATGTTACTTGCAGGTGAAGAATTACTAATAATGACAAATAATATAACATTCATCTTTGTTCGCTGTGGAGGATGGCAACATTTGAGCAGTCTGTAGAATGCACTAACTCCATTGCAAAAAAGGTCCACACTAAAGCCATTGAGTAATCACAGCAACAACAACTTGTACCAAGCAGTACTAGATACTACATAGTTCCGGTAGCAAGATAACTTAACAAATTATCACTCAAACTGCAATTATCTCAGAATGATTGACATGATTAATAACATGGGGCAAATTAACAATAATAGTACCATTGTTAACCAGTTATTAATTGTTGTTGGCGATACTTTATTTTATTTATCAATGAATCCTGAATTTGCTGTTCCCTGGTTACTACCTCTGTGAAGGCGAGTTCAGCTTTGAAAATGGATTCAACTAGCTCCAAATAATCTTGCTGGTAATTTGTGAGTGTGCGTATGGCTGATTGTGTGTTCACGTTTCAAAATGTATAAACATCATGCAATGTAAAATATGAGATGTAACACTTACAAAAAGTTACACATAAGTGTGCGTAATTACTGAGGAGTGAGTAAGGAATGAACCAGGAACAACTTGATAGTTAATAAATCATTAATGAGTCATTCCTGAATAACTGTGATTTGAGGACTATATAGTAGACAATGGATGAGTTACCGGAAAACAGACTGGTAGTTACTACATTAATGAATCATTAGGTAATAATTAGCTCAGAAATATATTTGAGTCAACATACTGACCACTTCCTTCATGAGTTGTTCCTGATTAACTATCAATCAGACACTGATTGAACTAGTGATTTACTAATTACTGAATAATTATTGTTTTTCTGAACCTTCAAGTCAAAGGAGACATCATACTGAGTAGTTACCCAAATAGACTCACTAAATATCAATTACTTAATCATAAGTTACTCTTCTTCATGGGTTTTTCCCATTAGTTCTTTAGTAAAAGAGAGAGAGGATTCTCAAAAAATATTTGGAACTATGGAACCCAGAACTATGAAGACTTTAAAGCCCAGTTCAGACAAAAGATTTGTGATGAGACGGGATAAAACTTGCAACTACTTGCAGTGTGCTGGTCTGCAATGCTCTGCAACCACACCAAATTGACCAGACGAGGCGGGGTATCATCTCAAATGCAACGTCTCTCTGTACTTAACTTAACCGCTGGCTTTTCAGGCTTTTTTTATAGCTGCATTTCATTTGCAGCACTTAAAACATGAATGAGCACAGTGATAGCAAGTTACTTGCTGCCGTTGCATTTGTAGTGATGATTAAATGGAGAAAAAAGGTGTGTGTGTGTGTTGCGAAGCCAGCATGTGGGAAAAAAGGAGAAAAAGCAGTGGAGAAATGTACAGTTGAGTGAGAGAGAGCAATCAGTGCAGAGTGGCTGTAAATGCTGCCGGAGGAAAAGCGGTAGGCGATGAGTACATTAATTACAAGAGTTACATTATAAAACCAGCCACCATCACCTTGACAAGCAGCGTCACCATCAGCTGACCTGAGTCAAACTGCAACAGGTAAGTTCAACTCTCATCTTGCTTTTTGAAACATTTTCATCAACCGCAAATCTTTGGTCTGAAATGGGCTTATATAGGTGATAACCCTTAAATTCCCAATTTATGGCAGAGACAATGCCAAAAGGTTTCAACATTATAATTGTCAAAAACTCATATGAAGTTAACCTTCATAGATTTAATGTTGGCTTTGGTTGGCTGTTACTTTGTTGAAATTTACAGAGATTTGAGTTAATTTGCATATTTAATGACTTGCTGCAGGGGGCTGGGGTGTGTATTGACAAAGCCTTCTGCTAATCTTGTCGGTGCATTATGGTGTTAAATTGTCTCATGTACTTTCATGTAAGGGCTGCTAGTGTGAACATTAAAATTGGCTTCATTGGATATACATTTTAATTACTGATAATTTTTAGTAGTTATAGTAAAATTAATTAGTAATAGTTTTTGGCTTTACTGTCATACTGAAATCAGTATGAGAGTGAATGTATAATCACCATAGGATTATACAGAATAGAATAGAACCTACTGTCTTTTGATGTACACACACACACAAACACATACACACATGCACACACGCACAACAGTTTACATTATATTGACAGAAGAAGTAGTTGGTACAGTTCATGTGCTTGTATTTTATGAGTGAATCCACATTGAATATTAAGTCCAATTTGGCAGCTAGAGAGTACCTGGATGAAGAAGCAGAAGAGTATTGGGGATTATGAAAAATTCCTCAGAACAGCTGTGTTGTTAAATGAAGCTCTGGGTTTCTCAAGGATCACCAGGGAGTATATATATATATTTTTTTAAAGTATATTTTTTTGGCTTTTGGCTTTTTATTGACAGAACAGCTGAAGACATGACAGGAAACAGGATGAGAGAGAGGGGGAGTGACATGCAGCAAAGGGCCCCAGGCCGGGACTCGAACCTGGGGTCGCTTCAGCGAGGACAAAGCCTCTGTACATGGGACGCTCGCTCTACCAACTGAGCTAAATGGTGCCCCACCAGGGAGTATATTTGATAGAATATCAGGCCGTAATGGACTCTAGATTGTGAAGAGCTTCATGGGCTCTGCAGGACTCTGCTCAATCCACCCTTTAGCATTAATAATCAAGGTGCTTTAATAATGTAAAATCTATTTATTATTAATACCAGCACAGCACCGCACTCCATCTATTGATGTGTGTGTGTGTGTGTGTGTGTGTGCGTGTGTATGTGTGTCATGATCAAGATCAAATATGGGCCAGGGGCTTGGCATTTGAAGATAAATCCACTTCATTTCACACACACAAATACACACATTAAACACACAACCAGATGAATGAACGGAACAGAAATGCAGGCAAACAGGTATGGACCATTAATTCATTACATCGTGACATTTTGAGAAACTGATGCGTAGACATATACTACATCTGTCCTTGGACCTGCACAGACACACAGACACAGACACACACACACACACACACACACACACACACACACACACATACACACACCCTCCCTCATCTCTGTGTCTATCACTGTCTATTACACATTCACACAAACGCCTGAGAAAAGCTGCTTGCTGGATTAGTGTTGCAAAGGCTTTGAAGCACATCCACAGGAAATTAGCTTTCAGCCTGCTCAACAGCTAACTGAAGAAATCTTCCAAGTTGTTGTAACAGGTGCGGCATCATGTCTGACCAATTTCTCATTTGTTCAATTTTTTTCAGTGTTGGTTGTCTCCAACATTCACTGCTTAAGGTTTGTGTCTTACAACACAATTACAATACAAAAAAGTGTACCTTTGAAATGACACAGGGATTAGCTTCTGATGTTACCAGCCATTAAGAGAGAAGGAGTATATACTCAGTTTGGCCAGGTTCTTGTAAAGTAGTTGGAGATCATGGGGGCACAGAATTCTCCAAACACTAGTGGAAAGGCTGCAAATGGAAGTTAGCAGCAGCTCAGATTTTTCATAGTCTTTTTCTGTATATTCATTCATATATCCTCTGGACGAATTGTACTAAATATGTGGTCACTTTAGGTCAAAATGATGACAAATTTGTATTTTGTCCAATACTTTGATTATTAACAAATAATATTCATCATGTGTTTGGTGCTAATTAGCTGATAGCATGCTAACATACAAAAATAAGTTGGTGTTTGTTGCTGCCTTTTAAATCCAAAACATGCCAGCTGCATTTCAGCTGCAGAATGCTGAGCAGCTCCCTCCTGCAGTTGTGCACGGACTCAGCGACGCCCTGTATGCTGCAATCAAGGAGATAAAGTCTCTCAAAGACGAAAAAATAAAGCTTTGAAGACGCAGATTAGTCATCTGGAAAACAGACAGGTGGAGGTGAGATAGAACAAGAAGAGGTTCTCCAAAGACCCTGGACATGCTGGCTCAGACTTCAGAGCAGTGGAAGAGCAAATGTAATGCTCTGGAAGAGAGCCTTGTCTCCAAGACCAACAAACTTCAGGTACGCTGCCTCAGATATTCACTTGACTTCACAATTACCACCTGTTGGATTGTAACAGCTTTGTGTTGGAATGGAATTGTTTTGTCTATTGGATTTCCCTGCTTTTGTTGTCTGCCTTTTGCTCTTGTGTTGTTGCTTCTTTTTTGGATTCTGAATTTAATAAACTGGTTTTCAGCTTTTTATTCCCTTAACTGCCTGCTTGTTTGTCTTGTATTTTGGTCGCTTTCATGTACTCTGACAGCCATAGACAAACTGTAATGTGTTCATCTAATGGACTCTTCTGATCAGGCTTTTTACAATGTATATTGGCTGAAAATGGTCGGTGCCTGATCATTGGGAGCACACGTGCTATTTATATGTAAAAAAAAATACTCATCACTACTAAAAAGATTGAGAAATTCATTCTTTGTGTTTAAAATAATGGTTGTTGGTAATGCATGAGACCCTGCAGATGTATGATTTTATAGCTTTCATGGGAGCTCAGACCCGACCTTACTGGAGCTCAGCTCCCATTTGCTCCTATGTAACTTAAACCCTGCATTCAACTTACAACACTGCTGTTGTTTGAAACATCTGCCCCCTCAAGTTGTTGCGAGTTTGTGCACTAGCTAATGTTGCTAATGCCAGCTAACAAACCTTGTTATGAGCTTGAACCAACTGTGAGAATTCTTACAGACATTACCAAAACAATCAAAATGAAAAGTGATTATGTTTATATAATGTTGTTAAAGGGAAAGAGATGTCTCTGCACCTTTCTATAAGCTCTGCGGATGTTTTTTTTTTTTTACTTTTATGTTTTGTTTACATAAAAATGTTCATCACTCAATTAATATGGCCTTTAAAAACAAAACAAAAACACTGAATGTTTGTTGGAAACAGTAACTTGATTAATTGACTCGATAATATTTTGTATTAGGGCACTTTTTGAAATGACTGATGCTGTTATGTCAAACACTATAAAATATGGAAAGAATGAGCAGAAGAAAAAAAAGTCGATAAAGATGACTTCAGTGCCTCTTTAACTAATGAATAGGCCTATAGGGGGATAAATAATGCACATATATTTAAGGTTTGAAAATGACCTGTAATGTGTTACTGTTATGATGTTCATTGCTGTGGCAGAAATGGGTCGTGCAGAACATGACTGGTTGTTTCCACCCACACAGTCTGTGAATCAGTCCTGTTTGATATAAGCCTTCATTGGAACTCACAGAACCTCCTCATCTCCAGAGACCAACGTGAGCGAAGACATATGATCACAAAGTGCGTGCACAGACACACAAACACATGTACATTTTACGCACACAAACGTGCTTATGTCACAAAAATAGAACTCAATATCAGTGTGTAGAAGCCTGGTACCTGCAACAGCTAAATGATCTGCTTTGGAAACCAAGAAGAAAATATAATCGGCTGCATTTTTTACCACAACATGTAGTTATATGTAACTAAGTAACTAAGTTCTTTTTAAGTAATATTAAGAAAACTCCCTACAGTTTATAACATACCAGAAATCCAACCAATTCTAAAACTAGAATGGCCCTCAGGAGAACACATACCACCACCAAGGCCCAAAAGTCCCCTTTATCTGCATCAAATTGTATTCAATTGTATCAAATTGTAGATACCAGCCACCTTAGCAACCTGATTTTTTCATCAAGATCCATGCTTTATGCTCTGAGAAAGTAATGAAAATGGCGAAACACAAAATTTCTCAATGGTAAAGAAAGTGAGAAACAGAGTTTGTCTTATTTTAGAAAATAACTGAGGTAACATTTTACATCACAATCATACTACTAAATCTTATACCTGCGTGTTCCTAGTGACAAAAAACATAATAGCCAGCCACCCAAAAAACATCCTCGTTGTTCAGAATAAAGTACTCATTACAGCTGCAGGCTGCCTGTGAAGACATTTGACAAAAAAAAAGTTTGACTCTTCTCAAAACACTGATTCAAACCTTTTCCAAGACAGCCCATTGTTATCCAGGACACATTATTTTGGTGTACTGTGAGATGTTGAAGTTTTCTCAGATGTGTGAGCCTTGGTAGTTCAACTTGTTGCTGTTGTACATACGTGCTTTACATAACAGTATCAACTGTGACAAGCTTTGACCACAGGGCCTGCTTACTGGAAATCTTTCAGAAAACTTGGCTACTCTCAGTACATACATCTTGAGATGAAAGCTTGGGGTTTCTTTTTGTCCACAGTGATATCCTTTTCATCTTAATTTCCTCTGATTGTCTATGTATGGACCAGGGCCTAGGGGAAACCCTGGCACAACATGAAAATGAAACTCTCCGCTGAAAAGCTCCCAAGCACCACCAGCAGCAAAGTATTTTTTAAAGTTTTTTTTTTGCACACACACACACACACACACACACACACACACACACACACACACTCAGGTAACACAGAGGGGCATTAAGGCACAGAGGCAATATGAAGCGCATATAATAAAATTGTTTATACGACTTCTGGGGTCGTAACACGCTATTTTCTTTTTATGCTTCTGCAATAGAGATTTTCCCCAGAAGTTTTTTGGTTGTCCATCCAATGTCTGTTCATCCATGCTATTATTGTGAATGCAATATTTCAGGAATTTGGCACAAATGTCCACTTGGGTTCTAAGATGATCCAAGTAGAATTTGGTGTTCCAAGGTCAAAGGTCAGCTTCACTGTGACATCATAATGTTCTGCTTTAAGACTTTTCTCAGCATTTCACACCATGACTCAGTGAAGGAGAGATTGTGACCATATTTTACATTTGGTCAGATCCTGACTTGGTGACATTACTCTTGGGTGTCGAGTCGACCTTGAAACTGTGCTGGTTCTGTGCTGCTGGTTCAACATGTGTGTGAAGCATCTTACAATTTGTAGCATCTTCATGTTCACATGTGAATACATACAAGGAATTGGATGTTTTTTAGTGCCTGTGAATCATCTTCAATACTATTAGACATACAGCAGTCCCCAATTTATTGGCTATTGACTGATTGATTGATCTTCATCAGGTCATTGTTGTTGCACCATGTGACGAAGCTCTCCATCAGTCCTCTGTATGCCTAAAATAGTCTCTCAGTGAAGACAGCAAGTTTCTCACTGGAAATTATTCTCTGGAATCAAACATGTCAATGTAGTGTGAAGTCTTCACTACAAAGGCTGTATAATATGAGTCTGGACACATGTGGATGTGAACTGTAACTTGATGTGGATTGCGGATGCAATTCTAATTGTTCCTAAACTGGGACATCTTGACGAACACACAAAGACACAAATTTGCTTCAGCAGATGTGTAAATCTTTCAGGAGTGGGTTAGAAGTTGAACATTGAATTTGAGCAGCAAATCAACTGTTTATTGATATAAAATTGTGATTTTCTATCTATTTAATACTGTATGTGTGCTACAGACACCACTGTAGAAACTATAGCAGAGTTGAGATGACACTGGCTATCCCTGGGGGATTACACTGTCTGCTGCACAAGGGTTAGGGTTAGGGACAAGGAGCAGGAGGGGCCAGCTGCCTACAAACATCCTCATTCATCAGTTTGTCTCTTTTTCAATGTCTATACTCTGCCATATGTGTGGTCTGATAGCAAGACTTCCTATATGTCTATTCACACTGGATTGAAGGATTAGTGTGTATAGCTCACAGGCTCAACACTGTGGGAAGCCGCTACTGTGTGTGTGTGTGTCGAGCATGGTGATAACTCTTTCAAGCAGCAGAGCACAAACAGCAGCTCTTTATCAGCTCTCTCTCAGCCCTGTCTTCCCTGTTGTTTGAGTCTCACGCACGCACACACACATACACACACACACACCTACACACACACACCTACACACACACACCTACACACACACACACACACACACTCACACACACACACACGCCCACTCACATACCTGGCAAAGAAACAGAGCACAGAGCTGAATTTTGTCTTGCAAATTACTATGCAAATGAACGTTGGCCAGTACTGTGGAAAAGCTACAGGATG